>JAAIXI010000244.1:3006623-3229006 GCA_013403645.1 Heliconius nattereri | reverse complement strand
AAAAAAAAAAAGAAAAAAAAAAATAACAAATAAAAATAAAATCAGAGTTAGTTGAACACACTGGCTGGCTCGAACTCGGCACTTTTTGGTTTCGAGTGTTTCTTGATAGTCCAACCTCTAGTCCACTGTACAGCTTTACTATTGATTAGAAATAGACAATTACTGATTCCACAAATTTATATTTTTATTTGCTATTATTGTTCACAGGGGGGTAATAACCATTTAAAAAAAAAAAATTTGCACGTACACCGTTCTAGACCTTATAGATTTTGCCATTTAAACATTTTAAACACTTGTTTTATAGCACTTTGGGTAGGTAAACTTTTAATGATTACATTAAAACTGTTTTTGCACTTGTCCAATAACTATAAACCAGAATAGATTATTTAAAACTGTGGAGTACATAAAGATCACTGTTACCGTAGGCGCGCGCGCGAATGACTTATTTATTGACGCGCGTACTTTAATACATTATATTAATTATGAGAAACATCACATGTTTCTAAGGATTTGTACAGCTTAGTGTAATTTATTGCTTTATAAGTTCATAGTTTTCTTGGAGTTTTAAAATTATTCATTTGCATATACTTGTTTTTGTGGTCTGATAATGATGAATTAATAATAGCAACATCAAAATTATTCAAATTTGATTTTTTCGTAGTTGAATCTCTTGTGCAGAATGTTTTATTGATTTTGTTTAGCAATCTATACCCTGATTCTTGTAATATTTGCTTATATTTGGTTAAACGCTTGTTATTCTTTAATAGGTTTTTTAAAATCACTAAATACTACCGTTATTTTATATCTGATACCGTTATTATTTAATATATTATATTTTCTGTTGTTGCAGTTGAGTGTCGTAGTCACTAATAAATTGTCCAAAGTTTGTATCACCGGACTTGTAGACCAAACCAACTTCCACCGCGCATTGTTCAATGTGTACCCATACCTATACCGTAAAAATAACAATACACCCCGGTAGGTCGACTCAATTAGATTATGTTGTAGATTATTATGTACGTAAGCCGACACTCCACCTCTAGCGCTACGCAATGTTAACTGCGAGCTTTGAACGTCAACGTGTACTTTGATAGATCAGGCTGTGATCCACCTCCAGTGGCGATAGCAGGTGATCGTATTACGCTCATTACTTTGTTCAAGTAGTCCCAACCCAATAGTCGCAACCAGCTCCAAATGCATTGACGAATGAGGAGGACTTGCATTGAGCGTACGTGCCAAACGCAGGGTCAGTGTGTGAGTGAGTCAAAAAATAGCAACCGTTCCGCTTCCGCGGGTGTGAAGTAGGGGGCTCCTCTCACTATAGATGCACTTCGGTGTTATTTAATACTGTTTATACTATATTTTACGCAATTTTGATACTTAGTATATTTCACTCAAATTGAGGAGACAACGAAAAACACGTCTACTGTGAGGAACGGTTATTTATATTTTTTAATATATAAATAAATATGTATTATTGTTTCTTTTCTGTTGTGCAATAAATAAGCAAATTTTTCTTATAAAAATTTTAGGACAACAAAAGATAAACGATAAATCCAGATTAGAAACAAGAAAAAAGTAAATAATTAAAATGGCTGCTTTTCCGGAGCTTCAATCAAGAGTTTATCAAACACAGCTTGAAGACATTGCAATTGCAAGAAATACAATAGTACACCTACCCACAGGTTTGATATTATATATTTTGCATTTTTTAGCCTGTGCTATATATGTTTTAACTTATAGTGTATTACTGTATCCTGCTATTAGCAGGGTAGACAGAGTGAACATAGAGTTAGGACATTCCATGCACCTAATTTCAAGACCTTGCATGTTATGTGGCAGACTGCAATTGATTACGGAGAGAGCTGCTGGAGTGTTGCATCACAGTGATCTAGAAATTTATAATGGTTTTTAAAATTGCATCATAATGACACAATACATAATAACATTTTGAGTTGTTTGTGTTTATCAGCTTTTTTTAGATATGGAGAACACTAACTTAAATTAAAATAAATAAATTGTGTATTATATATTTTCTATCATCATTGTAGCAAATGGATATTTAAATGTTTAAGGAAACATTTTTTTCTGTTCATAGTAAGTAGTAATGTTAAGCAGTCGTCAGTGATCATCAAAAACAGAATGCTTATTTAATAAAACTACTACAGGCTAATTGTAAATGTGTGACTAACATAACAATTGCGGGCTTGAATTCCACTTGGGGGAATGAATTATTATTCAACAATATTTTTATTTCTTTGCTCTCTGTTACTGAGGTAAAAGCGCGGCGTTGAGTTTCGCCATACAACCATAGGTCATGCATGGAATAACACAAGTGTCAAAGACCTTTTTTTTGTCCTTAAATGGTATCTGGGGGTTTTTCATTACTTCTTATAGTGCCCAATATCTTTTCCAAGAGTTACTGATTCTGGTTTCAATTTCTTTTTGTGTTTGATCACTCTTCATATTCAAAAATAAAAATGTAATAAATATTATTTTCAATTATGTTTCATTATAGGTTCTGGCAAAACATATATTGCGATTCAACTTATCAAAAGGTTGAGAGGGACATTTCAAAAACCATGGGGAGAAGGTGGGAAGCGTTGTTTTTTTCTTGTCAACAATGTTCCATTAGTGAATCAACAAGTAAGTTATAATTTGTTATTAAAATCACAGTATTTTTTGCATTCATGTTAAAATATAGTATATGTCTTTTTCTATAGCTTTACATTTTTACCACATTAATCATCAAATGCCTAAGGTGCGAGCGTGTGATAAACACCCAGCTCCTTGGTTACCTTAAAAAAATTTGATTCGATTTAGCCTATCAACAGAAATGTTTTTGTCGCGGTCACAGAGCTGGCACTCTTTTGGTGTATCTGGGTACTGGGCAGCCGCTTTTGAAAGTCAACTTGTGTCTGATCAATGACACCGAAGACACAAGTTTGTGCGTTTATCACTAAAAGCTATCTCCTTTAGCGTCTAAATTCTTTTGAACATATTGAATTGTGCGTCGATAATTTCTTCGTACATGTGAAATATAGAGTAATGTACCTCTTGAGATTTCCCCTGTATACTGCAGAGGGCTTTTGGCAGTTTGGGCTCATCATGCCCAAAGCCGGCAACTTATCGGTAATCCCCTGAAGATGTAGTTCCTTGTTTTGTATTAAAAAATCGCACGCTTAGCAAACTTTGATACTGTGTTTTCAACGGAGGTCTCACCCTACTTCTTTACCACTCACTTTTCCATCATAAATCTTTTGCTTCTTCATTTTCACCGTGACATCCTCGCTAGTCCATGCCGTACAACAACGTCTGTACCAACACTGTACAGCCAGCACAGCTGTGCTGATGTTTCGAGGTTTAATCAATGGAGCTAAGGCTCCGTTAACCGTGTTACCGGCAGTAATACGCCTTTCCACATCTATCTCGTATCTTCCATCTCTACTGAACATATTTACCAAGTATACCACTTCATTCATTTGTTCTAATATCTTACCATTCACACTGATATTGCATTCTGTCCTCTTAATTTCTATAAAATATCAGAACCTTCGTCTCACTCGCATTCAGGCTTAGACCATTATTTTCACACCCTTCTTTCAGAGTGGTGATCAATTTGCTTTGCTACAAAATACCAATCACTTTGTGATATGGGACTAAAAGTAAACAAATAGGATAATAATATTTTTAATGTTATTTATAAATATTTTTTATAAGAAATGATTTTGTATAAAATTATTTCAGAGGTGATACAGTGTGAAGATGACGAAAAAATATTTCATTATATTTAACATTTTTTAAGGTGTTTTATCTTTCCACACTAGGAAAGATAAAACACTTATTTATAAAACATATAAAAGTTAGAACATAGAAGGATTAGAATTTAAAATGATGAATGATTGAAACCTAAGAAAATTTATATGTATGAAATGAATGTATGTAACTGCGTGCGTAATTTATGTGTTTGTAAGTCGTATGTTGAAAAATGTTAATAATTTCTTAATAAACGTTCATTTTAGTTTATATGACTTGTTGCTTTTGATAGACATATAGGTAGCATTTATTTAGTTTTGCTTTGCTTTTGCTATATATGCACAAAATCAGCTTTTCTTTTTACATTCGATCCGGATTTTCGATTATCCGAATGACAAAATACAACAATTGGTCTGGTTAATCTAATAAAAAAGAGTTTCTACTGTAAGTTGTAACAAGCGTATAAGAATTACGACGTAGCTTGAGGAAAAGGTTTGGCTCAGTGGTCAGAGTGCTTGGACGGCTTCCAAGAGGCACGGGTTGAAATCCCGCTACGTTAAATTGATTTCATTAGTTGATTCGTTTATGTCATTTTCACTGAGTAGTTTTTAAAATACTAATAATAATTATTTTACAGAAAAAAGTAATACAACAGTTGTGTCCAGTGAATGGAGTAGGTGGTTACAGTAGTGAAGATAATGTGGACTACTGGGATAAATGTCAGTGGGATAGTGAACTATCAAATAATCAGGTACTTTGAAAAACTAAAATATGATGTGATACTTACGCGCCACAAAAGAAGTAACTACACGCAAAACGTGATTTGCTATGCACAATCGACCATTTATAGCGGCATAAGGCCTGAGATGAGACATCGTTGGAACTTACACAAATAATAGGTCTGGGCAAAAGTATTTCGTATTTTGAATGCACTCGTATTATTAGTAATCAAAGCTCTTTGGCTGTACTGAATGTAGCTGGCTGGCTGGTTTTGGGTAGGGGTCGGAAACCGGGAAAAATAGGTCTTTAAAATCCCGGTTTTAATTTTTACAATATCCGGGGTTTTCGATATTTCCGATTTTTGCTAAAATAATAGTTAAAACAAATAATTATAACATGCCTGCAATTTACTTCAAGCTGTTTAAAATATACATTAGTTGTATACATAGGCACCTGTCAGATATTTTTCGAAAAAAAATCTGACAGATGTTTTTCACAGTGAATCGAAAGTCACCCAAAATCGAAAATTTCAAAATTACTACAGGAATAGGATCATGGCACTGCCCATAAGATGTCAACTAGTCATTAATCAAAACGGTGTAAGTGCCATTTTGATTTCGTTGCTCAAAGCGGCACTTACACCTTGCCTTGTTGATTTAAATAAATAATTATACCTAAAAAAGATTTTCCTTTGTATGAGCATACTTTTGCTCTGACCTATTTATAACTATAAATAAAAAATAAAAACCTCCCTGACACAAACAGCTCAGTAATTCTATTTAATGACAAAAAAAACCTTACATAATCTTGAAAAAATCGCGTACTATTTAAACTGCTAGACTGATTTTCACCAAACATTCCTATAATGCAGTGCAAGGAAACTGGTTTTCGAATGAAATAAAAACTATATCCACCCTAATATATCCGTTTGAGAGTTACGATGCCTCAGACAGATATCAACGTCAAACTTTTAACATCTTCTTTACTCGTTAAGGGTAAAAATAAGTTATAATTATTTCTTTTAAGTTTACGCTGTATTCCGTATAACAGGATAGTGTCCTTGAGCTAGCGCACTGACGCATATGTAGTGGCATATATGAATGGTGCACATATTTAATTTTAAATTGTCTTGAAAACGTTCTATAAAAGCTTTATACTGTTTTTTTTTAAACCTATTCTATCGGTGTACCGTCCAAGAGGTGCAGGTTTGAGTTCTGGTACGTTCATTTTTTTTGTTAGATTTTCTAAAACATGTTGTTAAACAGAATGTTTCTATAATTACAGGTAATCGTGATGACAAGTCAAATTTTGAACGATATGATAACACACAGCTACATAAGAGTGGAAGATATAAGTCTAATAATATTTGATGAATGTCATCATGCAGTTGATGATCATCCAATGAGATTGGTGATGAAACATTTTGAACAGTGCCCATTTGAAAAACAACCACGGATTCTTGGTAAGAAGCATTTTATTTAAACAAGCTTAAAAAACACTAATATACAGAGATCCCAGGGCCCCCAGACTTACGTCATTGTAGCAAAGCTAAAATTTTTAGTATTATTAGTCTAATATGTATTTAAGACGGTATACGTAGCCGCCCTTGCGCCCTCGCTCTTTCAGAGGTAGCGCCAACTAAGGGTACATTAAATCCAAGCTCATCTATGTTAAAGTTAAAATGATTAAATATGTTTTTAAGAATAATGTAAAAAATATGTATTTATTATTACCAGACCCTTTACGTGGTACGCCTTTACTCCCGCTAGACATCCTAAACGTTATTAAAAATTGAGGCGAACTACGTTATACTAGCAAAGCCTACATTTTAAAAATATTATTTTTAAATTTGCTTTGCTAAAGTGACGTATCTAATTATTTACAACATGATATTTTTTGCGTCGTGGAACTCAACGCCGCTCAATATCTTCAGAAAAGTGAAGTGAAGATAAAAATATATATTTTTTTATTTTGTTAACCGCGTCCGTTTCGCCCGCATCCTACCTATAAAATCATTAACACTACGTGGCTGTATTATAGGACATCATAGGCGGCAAGGGCGCCTCCTGCGGGACTCGAGTCTAGGCTTGCGGCCGTAAATAGAGCGTTGAATTATTTTAATTTTACATTTCCTTCCTTCCTTTTCCAAAAATCCGTCCACATTATATGTTATAAAAGCCAAAGATTATCTTCATTGAATTTCCTTGAGGATGAAATAACTATCGATCGTAAGTTTTCAATATAAATATGAAACGTAACTCATAACTAGGTTCCCTCTGCCTGTTCTGCTATAAAGGAAAAAGCGTAAAGCTGTTTTTCTTAACCTTTTTTTAGGCTTAACAGCAACACTTTTAAATAGTAACGTGAAATTAAACAAAGTGCAAGAGATTTTGCGTAATTTGGAAACAACATTCCACGCTACCATTGCTACAGCAAACGATATGGGCGAAGTGTCTCTGTGAGTTTTTAACTTTCTTTTTAGGAATTATATTGATTATGTATTTATAACCTTTTTATAGGCTTGACGGTCAACTGTATTTTCTTACCAAATACATTTTCTTACATACATACTGGACTAAGCTGGACTAAGCTGTCCTACCGTCATGTATATGTCGATCTATTTATTTATCTTTAATTGCATTATTTCCCTATTTTCATATTTATGTTTCGGATTCGTTAATGTTACTATATTTATAAAGTAAAAAAAAAATCGAATTGTGTGTAATTTTTTTTCTAATTTCACGTTTTACCCCGCAAATAATAGGGTAGACAAAGGAAATTTTCAAGACAGAACACACAGACAGAGTGGCTGAACACAACACCGTGCTTGGACTTCCTTCCAGAGCGAGAAAATGGCAATATTTTATTCCCCAGAGTAAGAATCGAACACGCAACTGTCGCGTGCTGTGCTACTACATTCATACACTTGTCATTCTCATAACATCTTATTCTTAACCTCTTCATGCCCTACAGGGAGGTCAACTTTGTGTCTTAATGAATATCAAAATAATATGCTCTAGAAAATATCATGATGGTGCACATTTTCTTGCCCTTATCTAATAATAATACATATTTTTATTGATATTATAGGCATTCAACAAATCCGCTCGAGTTAGCTCAATACTATAGAGTTGAACATATACTATGTGATCCAGCGCAAGAAGCCATCCATTTACTTACAGAGCTACAAAGAATTGTAATGTCATTTGATTTACCACAACCTACAGTCAATCAATACGTTAACTTAAAACCGTGGCAGACAGATATTACTACGGATCCTAAAAGGGTATATTTTATTTTGTTAAAATTAAACGAAATTAAATCAGCTTCAGCATTCAGCATCAGTTGTATCCCGCAGCAGCGTAGGCAGAGGGAAGTGTCCCTCACTTTTCGTCGAATTCTGGAGGTTTTGCGTATTGAGTGGCGGAACTCGGCGCCGTGCTATGCCTCGACACCAGAGTGAAGAAATGAAAATATAAATTTATATAAATATATCATATAATCGAGTGGGGATCGAACCTACAACATGTCGATTTTACTGTTCCACTTTGTGTCCCGGCGCCAAAACTGCCCTCGAATGAATTTTATTTTGTTAAAAATAAAAAAGATCTTTGCAAGTTATAGATATTACAAAGAGTCAGAGGCCGTCGTGGGGCAGGGGCGCAAGAGTGCAACTGTAAACGCAACGCGCTCTAGTAAGGAGGCAAAGGCAAGTTCCGCAACTCAACACGCAAAACCTCAAACATTTGGCGGAAAGTGGAGGAAGTGTCTTAATGGAGAACGGAGTGTCTTAATGCTAGACATAGGGAGCCTAGTATTAAAATATTTCGTTCCCCACGCACCTCCCAATTTTCGAGACATTGCGTCTTATTGTCCAGTGACAGACGAATTTTTTTTGCCACGCTTTGTCTTCTTACCAGGGTGAGGAAATGAAGATAAATAATTTCTCGAAGTCGGAATTGAACCTACAACTCATTTGCATATTTATAATATATGGAACATGTGTATATATACTGTTAAGTAAGTCTTGTCATAAATATTGTTACAAAGAAAAACATCTTTTTTATTGTACGTAACATTTATTATTATTACAGTATGCTATTTTAATACATTAATATAAAACCATTAAAAATGTATAAAGCTGAATATATATAGGAAGTGGTCACCATTGGTAGAAATACAGTCCTAAGTTAATGTTAAGGGCAGTTATCTATAGTAGCATGCACGCATGCACAGAAAAATTTTCACTGCAAATCGTATGGACTGTTTTATTGACGTCAGCTTTGATGAAGTCCAGAAAGTTCGTTTCTAATCAAGATTGAGAGAGAGAGAGATTATGCGAAATAATTTACTATAATAATATGCTGTGGTTAAATGTTGAACATAGCAACAGAAGAAAATCTAATGTTAAAAAAAAGTTTTTGTGAAAATAACAGAGCAATAATATAATAAATAAGCATCTTGATCCACATACTCAATCTACATACCCACATCTAACTCTATATAGGTTTTGTGCCAAATACGTGACAAACTATTTATTATAAGCTACTACACTTTCATGACTCATTTTACAAATACTGTGAGGGAATATATTTTAAATTTACTACTTTTTTATTTATTATTTAATTAACGAATTTGTTTGTGTTTATTGCTTAATAAAAATACATTTTCCATATTTCCTGTTATTTATATACTTTCACAAAATCGAATTTGAACTAACTGTAAAGGCGATGATTGTGTATTTGATTCTTAACCGGGAAGAAGACAACTTGTGGTGTTGAGTTCCACCAGTCAACAGTCTTTAATTTGGGCGAAATGTGCCTTAAAACACTAACTTCCCTTGCTCTCCCTTCTATGCCAATGCAGGATAAGTGAAGTGAAACTAAAAAAATACAACATTAGGAAAGAAAATACAAATGACATGCTCAGGCTGACCTGTGTTACCTTGACATTATTTACACGTTTCTTACATTTTGTGTTATTTGTAATTTTCTTATTTTATAAGACTGTTTTAAATATTTATGTCTATACTGCAGACAAGTTAAATGCTTACTATTTCCTCATGACGTGATTTGTATGGATATTGTCTATATGGCTGTGATAGTTCGATAGTACATATGACAATAGCATGTATGAGGTACATACGTGTATACGATACAATGCCGATTAAAATTAAACTTCTTATTTTTATTTTATACTAGTGGGCCCGGATGCGGCTACGCCTCTCTCGCTCTCTCAGGACTGAGCTTTATGACAGTGCCGAGTCTTGCTTACAGGATCAATCTTCTCAGGATCGTTATTGAATATAGTGTTGTTAATGAGCTTTATTACCTTCTCAATAATGGTGTCTTGATTCTTAATACGCTTGTGCCGATGTTTTAATGCCTTCATAGCTGACACCCCACCCAGCCATCACTGAAGCCAGATAAGGTCCATCTAGTACTCTACGCCGCTGGATTGCGGCTTTCGAAAGAAAAAACATTGCTACGCAGAGGATAGCGCAGTGAACGGACAGTGCTGAAATAAATTTGTGCTATCTCTTGAGGCATCCCTCGGGAATATTTCCTTCTGGAATCAAAGAAATCTGATTCTATAAAAATCCCCGAAGACATATGCCTCGTTAATAATCACTAAGAAAAACCCATTTGTATTGTCAGTTTTCAAGAACACTCTTCTTAAAGCCTCTTCTTAATAAAGCGCGAGTTGTTGACTTAACACTGTTCTAAATAATATATTTGAATGTCTCTTCTTTTGTATATGTATTTACATGGGTGTAACTACAGATATTTTCTAGGATGGGCCTAGACCTTAGCCTTGAATGGGGGTCTTTTTAAGTAATGGTCTTACTTTTTTTACTTAGTTTTTGTTAGTTAAAATGATGGGGTGGGCACTAAATGAATCTGGGATGCACATCATATGTCCATATTTATTTAGTGCAATAAAGAATATATTTTGCATATAATTATCGAATACCATATTTTCCAGATAAAAAAAGAATTAAGAAATGCTATAGACTCTACAATTCTCATAATAAACGAAATGGGAATATATGCAGGCGCTTTGGGAATGCTAGCGTTTGTAGTTTTGTGTGAAAGAAACAAACGTAGAGTGACCTCAGAAGAGGAGGAATTGTTATATGTTGTAGCAATTACACATACTGCTGAGTAAGTAGCGATTTATTTGTTTTAGCTTCATGCTGTATCCCATATATAGCAGGGTAGATCCGTAGTGCTAAGACCCACGCACCGCCTAATTTATCAAGACAAGTTGAGTGGCGAAACTCGACTACGAGCTTTGTCTTGTCACCAGAGTGAAGGAAATGAAAATATTATATTTCGTTCAAGTATTAAGTAACGCAGTTTTGGAGGGCTATAGGATATATAGAGTGGAGCAGCATATAGAGTAAAATATTTCAGTTTCAAACCTATACCCAAATAAAACCGAAAAAGTGAGAGTTGGGCTCGCTCAAAATTCATATTTCTAGGTTGCCAAATTTCATAATTTTAGGTAGACAAAAAGCACCCTATTAATTTTGATTCCTTTGTAGTGTCGAAATACGCGTTTTTTTGCTATTTAAGGTTATTATTTTTAAGGAGTTAACCACGAATGTATAGTTTTCAGATATTTTCCTAAACAAGTACTACTTGTATCTACAAGCTAGATGCCAAAAATCATAATTCTAGGCCAACTGGTAGTACCCTACGAATTTTCATTCCCTTTATCGTGTCGAAATACGCATTTTATAACTATTGTGCTATATCTTTTATGTACGAAACCCTAAAAAAATAATCAAGATACGTCAATAGTTTAGGAGTAAGATTTTTCTAAAATTTTACGATTGTATCCATACTATTTTATGTGTACGCAGTAACGAACAGATACCAAAAACGTAAACAACTACTACAACAAAATGCTGCTAAGCATTGCCGATCTACTACTTTTCATTCTCTTTAAACATACCAGCAAGACATACCGAAAAGGCATATCTCTGGTTCTATTTTACGCAATTACCTATTTTGTATAATAAACCTAAACAACGTTTAATCTTACCGCCAATACCTACGACTCAATTTATTGAATGAGGAGTGTGCGGCGGTGTCGCTTTGATACGTTTGTGTCTGTGAGCGTCATTCTTAACAAATGGCGTCAATTTTACAACGATAATTGTATTACTCACTTTTTCATTCTATCACATAAAAATAACTTTAATTTTTTCACATAAAAATAACTTTTTCATTTTTAGCAAAATTTCTTTTGTTTTTATTGTAATAGGCTTTTATAAAGTAGTTAATACTGTGGTGATGACAATAACATGTTCTTTTTATATATTTTCATTTTAGGATACATATATTTTCCTTTTCTTCACACTAGTGCCAAGACAAAGACTAAGTTAAGACGACGTTATGTTTCGCCACTCAATATGTCTTGAATATATTTCGAAAGTTGAGCTGTGCGGTTTTTGTTAATAATTTTTTTCACCATGGTTCGTTGAGGCCGTCGTGGCGCCTCTTGAGCGAGGCGAGGTACAAGCTTGTGACTGTAAACGCGACGTTTGGGAGTTTGGAGGAATTAAACATGTTTTATTTAGTTCCAAAATATTAATCTGAAAAGGCATTGCTTTCTATATACATCTTACAAATTTTAATTATAATATCTTTTTAATACAGGGCGAGAATGGTTCTGCTTCAGGCCATGGCACAGGATAAAGGATACAACAAGATTTTGAAACATTCATCACAAAAAATACTTCAACTTTTATTTACACTGAAAGAGTACAATCCAGCATACTGCGCTGAAAATGGTGGTAATAATAACAATGTTATTTAAAGTAAACAAATTTTGGTATTTTTCAGTTGTGGGTTCAATTCCCACTAGGAGAATGAATTATTGTTATTTCTTCATTCTCCTTCATTGTAAAACACAGCGCTCCTTTTAATTCCGCCAGTTAACAGAGTCGCGAAAATCGGCATTTGCATGGGGCATGGAGTGTCTTAACACTAGGTTCTGTTTGCTGCCTATTGTGCTATATGCTGTATATAGTTCGAAGCTCAATAAAATTCTAACATTGATACTAATGTACCTACATTGTTTACATAGAATATAATTTTAACAAAATTATTTTTATTAGAAAATTTTCATTTTAATTGGATGTACTAAACTCATTTAAAATACGACGAATTATCATATCTTAAGTAATACTGAATTAAGTTAAGTTAAGTTACTAATTGAGTATAAGTAAAATTGAATCTGTTTAAAAAAATTCAAAAGATTTAAAGGCTTTTGAAATTTGAATTTGAATTTACGTCACAAATTATGCGGATAGAGGATCGGGAGGGAAGTATCCTAAATTTTGCGAAATATAATGAACAAATTATTTTGAAAAAAATTGTTGTAATAAAATTTTGAAATACATATGTCATGTCACACTAGGTATTTGTTAAAAAAGACCAGCTGCGAAAGCACCGGGGAAGGTGTCAAAACATTAACTATTCTTATTTCTTGTTTGCAGCTTTACTCAAAGTTAATCATAAACGAACCGCCCTATCATGCCTTATTTTCACCCAGAAGAGGATTACATGTAAAATATTATACAATGTTTTGAAGGATGTAAAAGCTGCTAACCCTAGTGAATTTGGTTTTCTAAAACACGATTACGTCGTTGGGTTCAACGTAAATCCTTTTAAACATATAAGAGAAGAATTTTACACAAAAAAATTAAGCATGCAGGTGTTGCTAAAATTTAAAAACGGGTGTGTATTCAAAGTACAATCAACAAATTACTTTGTTTTTCCCGACTGCTTAGGAAGGCTTATATTTTTCGCGCGTATTTTGTATGTCTGCAATAATCTGTATTACCTCATATCTCCAGAACTGCTGAAGGTATGTAATAATGAAGGTATGGTTAGATTCGTCTTAGCAGTCGTAATGTTCTGAGACAGAGGACGTTAAAAAAATAATCAAGGCGGGTGTGGGACTGGCCATTGGACTAAATAAATTCTTATAGTACTATAGTAAAAAATGCTCATTTATTTTATCAGCCCTATAATTTTTAAAACAATTAAATCTTTACCAGGAATATTTTAAAGAAAGCCTGACTGTTAATCCTAATAAACTAATCGGCTTGTTTTTTTAGTTTTATGCAGTCTAGATTATGGTTTTTTTAAATATTGTTTATTTTTCATTACAATATTGTTTTATTTTTTCTAACTTTTTGTTATGTTTTATCTTAGTCTTAATACAGATTGATAAAATGATATTAACAAATTATAATTAAATATTTTGTCAACCTATCTCACGAATTTTTAATATTCTGTTTAAAATATTTCTCTCGCCTCCGAAGCTTAAACAAATTATTCAAAAAATTACAAATTTACACATATAGTAATTAGGTTTACAATTTATGAATGAAAAGTATTTGGCTAATGGAAATAAGTCATACATAAATTAAGACACCACGAATTTCATAATTATTTGTCACATTTGTGAGCACACCATATCTGAATATGGGTGGTCCCCCTACCTAGTCTAGCATCAAATATTTTGCAAGTTTGCACATAAATTAAATTCGCAGTTCGAAAATTTATTATGTTTATGTATTAGAAATTTCGTGTTTACACTGACTGCCTTTATTTACGGTTCGCTCTAATAATACTTCACAGCGTTTTTTTTTGTTTTAATACTATAACAATACATATTTACAATTCGTCTGTACATTTTTTATCTTATTATCATTTCATTTTTTTACAATGAATATTATTTTATTTTACTATTATAATAATTATTGATATACACAATTAATACTTATCATACAAAAGTATTATTGGTGGTGGACTAATGTGGACTATGCTAGTTTTTACATAATTACACTATATTTGCTATTATATTATACTAATATATACTTATGTAATTACTTATTGCAGGGATGTGAATTGTGTCATATCAACTAGTGTATTGGAAGAAGGCATTGATGTGCCTCGATGTACGCTCGTATTGCGTTATGACGAACCTTTAGAATACAGATCGTATATACAAAGCAAAGGTAAATATACATATCTAGACTAACATAATAAAGAGTTTGTTTGTTTAAACGCTAAAATCTCTGAATCTACTGGTTCGATTTGCTTATTTTTGTATGAAAGCCACGTTCTTCATGAGTACTTTAGGCTATAACAATAATAATGAACGCGATCGAATTGCTTTAAAGACGTGCGCTGCAACAATAGTAAACTATAATAAAGTGGTAACAGAATGGTGTCTGTACATGGAAGATATATAAAAAAAGTTGTTGGTGGCATATAATAGCGTAATAGAACTAAAAGCAATGCCTTTTATAAATATTGTTTGTTTGTCTGTGCATTTCTTTACGCTAATCTCGGAAACGATTTAACCTATTTATTACAGTTTTCTCTATTCTGTTTTGTCTTGCTCTTGCTCTTGCTCATGCTCTTTTAAAAATTTTCAGGACGTGCGCGGTCTAAGGATGCAAGTTTTGTTACTTTAGTAGATGAAGAGAAAAAATCTAAATTTCAAGCAAAAAACTTAGAATTTCAGAAGATTGAACAATATGTTTATAGTGTAAGTCGAAAACAATAATTTGGTATAATATATTATATATAACAATTTATGGCAATTTTAACTTCAACTCTAAAAAATAACTTAACTTCACGCTTTATCCCTAGTCCCTACATACCTCGTTCAATGTCTTCAATCTTTGTTACAGGGAAGACCTCGGTCTTCCCCTATGTCTCTTACGACTCACTTTTCTATCGTAAATCGTTTTTGCCATTCTTTTGTTCGACGTGCCCGAACAAGCTGAACACTTTCTTCTTCATTCTCACCGTGACATTCTCGCTAGTACCTGCCATTCTGTGTTCATCATTGCACTCGTTGCGGATTCTACTACTCCTTAACGTGCAGCTGTGCTGACTAATTTAAGACGGACCAAATAATTTAAGACTTTAGTTTTGTTATTGAACTTATATTTTCATTAGTTTTTATTCGATTTCGATTGCTGTGGTGAAAAAAACATAAAGCCGCGAATTTTTTTAATAAAAATCATGTAAAAAATATCAAAAAATACTTTCAATTTCTTTAAACTATTTTTAATTTCATTATTTCATTTGCTTTTAAAAGATAAATTCCAACCATTCAAGATTTCCAAAGTGAGCCGCAGATAAAAATAAAATTAGCTTCATGCTGTATGTTACATACACACAACAGGGTAAGTAGAGAGCACCTAGTATTAAGACACTCCGTTCCCTATTTTCCGCTAAATCCTGGAGGCCATGCGTGTTGAGTGGCGAAACTCAACGCCGCGCTTTTCCTCGGCACCAAGATACTGCGTGAAGCTGATTTAATTTTAATTCTTCGAGCGGGTATCGAACCCACAAAGTCAATCGTAAAGAGATGCCGGTTTACATGAACAGCGAATGGGGGTTTTTTTTAGCATCACATATGCTTTGTCTCTTTATAAAAGTGAAATGGTCCCAAATGGTAAATTCAACATTTAAATTTCAATTGGAAAGATTTTTATATATGAATTTAACAGTAGAATAAAATAGAAATATTAATTTCAGCTATTACACGGAAACGTTCTAGAAAGAGATGCCCCAACTGAAGAAGAAATTCAAGAAAATTTGTACGATACCGACGAAATTCCACTATATTGCACCAATAGTGGGTGTATGTATTATTTATTTTCTTTTAGTTTCACGCTGTGTAGTAAACGTAAACTTCTAACAATATATAACACCCTGCAGTAGCGGCGTTAGGGTAGGGCGAGCCTGGGCGACCGTCCAGGGGCGCTGAGCTATAAGGGGCGCCACGACATAAACGGGCGTCTGCCGGTTTGTTTTGAATTTTATTAAAGATCGCAACCTACAAGAACTGTTATGAAATGTATGGATAGCATTGCGTATATAATTGTCTATACCTGTAACGGTTGCTATTAGGGAAAGAGCTGAGAGCCGGCGATTACGGCGATTCTTCCGACAATCCTTACACCTGTGCCGCTGCCGTTGCCGATTTGATTCTGCAGGGCATGGAACTTTATATTCTTAGCACTATAGTGCCAATCGGTGACAAGAAGAATTCTTCGGTCATCCAAAACTAACTTACTTACTTAACAGGTACTAGCCCAAACAGAATTCTGTTTGGGCAAGTACCTGCACCGCATAGACACGGAGCCGGACGCTTGGTGTCACCGCTGTGCCCATTGCGGGGAGGCGCAACACACGCTCGCCGAACGTGTAGCTTGGGAGGAGCAACGCCGTGTAACAAATGAAGTAGGAGGCGATCTCTCGCTGCCTTTCGTACTGCGAAGGATGGTTGGTAGCGCGGAGTCGTGGGACGCGGTGGCATCCTTCTGCGAGGACGTGATGTCGCAGAAGGAAACTGCGGAACAGGAGAGGGAGATGTTAGCTCCTTTCTCCGGCCGCAAAAGGCGCACCGGGTGCAACGCTCTTCTCCCGCCTCCATGAATGGGTCCAGGGGCGAGGGACTTCCCCGCCTCCCTATTTGACAGACCTGTGTCGCAGGCGCGCGCCTCTGAGACGATGCACGAGGTCTCACTACCCCGCATAGGAGACGAGGCCCAGACAGACCTGACCAGTGTGGAGTTGTGGATGAATGTGGACTCACGCGGCCCCGCGCTCCCGTGCGTGGACACACTGGGGTGGTTTTAGCCGGTAAGAGTCCGGCACGCTCGGCAAGAGTCCATGAGGATTTTCCCCCGTAAGAAGAAAGAAAAAATAATGAGTGACCGACGAATAACGCCGCCAACCTTTCCGCGGTGCCAGAGCTCAATGCCTAAAGTTAACTTCAACCTAAAAGCTATTAGGCGATCTGTTCATATGCTCCAGCTGGCAGCGGTGCTAACGTATTTTTTTCGCTACTCTTACTTAGTCGGCGTAGTCCTAAAAAAGAACGCTCTTATCCACCCGATCTCAACGTTTCTGATCCACTCCAGGCCTATTGCTATCACCTCCCTGTTCTCGAAAGTGATGGAGAGCATTATAAAAAGCCAGCTCTTGGTTTATCTGCAGGATGACCGATTGATTAATGACATGTTTCCTAATGGGTTGATAGGAACTTGATTCAATTCAACTCCAAAAAGACACGAGTTTGCACTTTAACCACTAAACCCCATTAAAATTAAACCTCATTTGTGGTGTCGCCAGTTTTCGGTTCGCCGAGCTCAGGTTTGACCTCATGTGGAGTACTGTTCTCATCTCTGGTCGGATGCATCCCAGTATCAGCTTGACCTATTTGATACATACGGACCGCATACAACTTAGAGCCGTTCGGATCATTGGAGTCCCAATGATGTGTGAATGGCTTGCAACATTGGCTTTGCGTGGAGATATGTGCTCACTACCGCATGTGTTCTGGAGAACTGTTCGACCTGTTACCTGCTGCCGAATTTTCTAAACGACAGTACGTCACAAAATCAAGTATCATCCACATCATCTAGATACGTGCCACTCTACTTCTGTGCGGTTTGATAGGAACTCTCTTCCACGCGGAACGCAACTATATGGTAGTATTTTCAGGTTGTGACGACATGGGTACCTTCAAAAAGCGCGTCTTTCCCCACCTTAAAAGCCAGCAACGCACCTGTAGCCCGTTTTTAAATATATATATATATATATATTTCCACCGTAGTCATTTGCTTTTTTTGTTTATAATTAAATTTTAGTTAGAAGAGAGAACCTAGGCACCTAGTTGTAAGATACTCCTTTCAAATTAAGGCACTTCCGTTTCCCACTTTCCGCCGAATTCTTGAGGGATTACTTGTTGAGTGGCCGAACTCAACGCTGCACTTTGCGTCACCACCAGGGCGAAGTAATAAATATATACATTTAAATAAATATTTCACTTCCTTGAGTGGGGATCGAACCCACAACCAGTCGCGTTTATAGTCGCACTTTGTGCCTCTACGCTACGGCTGACCTCATAGTAGTAATTTCATTTTTATGTTTTAAGGTCGCCTACCAGCAACTTCAGCAATAAGTTTATTAAGTAGATACTGTAACACATTACCCCATGATGCTTTCACAAAAATAATGCCGATGTGGATACAAGAGAAAGTTAATACAATAAATGAAACGCTAAGGCTCATAACTGTTGTAATGCCCATTTCGTGTCCAGTAAAAGACGCTATCAAAGTAAGTTTTTTTGTTCATTATAGTTTTTTTTATCAAATAGCGACTCGCTCGCAGCTTCGCCCGCTTGAACTCCTTAATTATTTATTTACTAATCTGAATTACTTTCGTGTTCTAATGACATTATTATTTTAAAGACAATAAGCATATAAAGTTTCAGCCAATTTAATTAAATACTTTATATTGATATAACTTTTATTTATCAGCCGCTTTAAATAATACAAACACTTACAAATGTTTAGAGTAAGTTTGCCAAAATACAACAATGAAAATTGCGCACAGTGTGCACAAACGCACAGACAGACAAAACAAATTAAAAAGCATTATTTTAGATTCTATTACATTGATATATTACGTGTATCTATTATTGGAGGATAAATTTTCTTATATATCTTAGTATCTTCCATGTTATTATTTTATTATATGTATAGGTTTTATTTACTTAATTTGGGCATAAATATGAGATCAGTCATTTTTAAAACGAAATGTACAGAGAACAGAGTGTCTTAACACCAAGTCCTCCGCCTACCTTCTATTTCCATAAGATGCTTAACGGCTCATTTTCATTGGTAGTTAACTCAATCGATATTCATTCATTGCATGCATTCCCGGCCCGTACTACGGCTACTGAAAGTATGCTATCTACGAGTATATACGGCATGCGGGTGTTCCCGGCACGCGACCGCATTTATCGGATGGACATCTCCCGTACCCCGCACGCGCACCCTATTAACTAATGAAAATAATTACAGCATGCGTGAACCAAAGTTTCTCATACTTTGATTCCATTCTATAACGATTAATGAAAATGATCCCTTAAGCGAAACTAAAGTGAACTTCACGCTGTATCCCGCATATAGCAAGGTAGACAGAGGGAACCTAGTATTAAGATACTGCGTGCTTTATGCACCGTTCTGTGTAGCGAAAGAAAGCTATTTGTCTTCTTACCAAAGCGCGAAAATTAAAAAAAAGACATGCCCCCAAGAGGTAATCGAACCCACAATTGTCGCTCTTATAGTCAGACGCCGTGATTTCCCAATATAAATTAAAAATATATTTGTTTAAATCTACTGAACCGTACGAACCGAATCTACTGAATACTACCGTGATCATGGACTACTACTGCAAGTAGTCGAAGCGATTCTAAAAATAATACTAAATGTACATAATTTAAAATGTGATGAAGTGAAAATCAAAGATATTAATATAAATTTAATTTATTTTCCACTAAGGGACTACCGCTTTTGAATTTGAAATCGGCGAAACGTTCAGCTGCATTAAATGTCTGCATTAGATTGCACGAGGTCGGTGAACTGGAAGAAGAAACGTTACTGCCACGACAATATGCGTATGTATATATTATACAACAAATTTGGATAATAAATGTTGAGGCCGACGTAGCGCAATGCCACCAGTGTGCGATTGTCAACGCAACAGGTTGTGGGTTCGATTTCCACTCGAGGAAATGAAATATATAATATTTTCATTTCCAGGCCCGGTAACAAGGCGAAGCCAGCGTTGAGTTCCACACTCATCACGCAATGCCTCGAGAATTCGGCGGAAAGTCGGGAACGGAGTGGTACACTATGCTCTGTCTACCTAAATATGCGGGATACAGCATAAAGCTGAAAAAAGTGTTATTTTCACTAAACATAATATTAACGTTTCATACCTTAAAAAAATAAATAACCCCTATACGCTCTGTCTGATGTTGGTCTGTAAGTTTGTTTGTCAGTAACCTTTTTTTAAAGATATTGTGCAAGTGAATATTAATACAAGCTGATATTAATAACAAATATCCATTTCTACATAGCCCTTTGGAGCACATAAAAACTTCAGATCAAGCAATAATCAAAAGATACTACCTTTAATCCTTATTGTATGAAAATCTGATATGATTCGCCGCCTAATCAAAACAGGGTCATCCCGTTGCCCTAGAATTATAAATATAAAATATGGAATCTAAACATCGTGTCATATGTTTGTGTAGTATCATATTAGTATAGCTGTGTCTTCACAAAGTAAAACCAATGCATACGTTCATTCCTTAACTTATTACAGAAAAGTAGATTTTGATGCTGAAGAAATAAAAGTATGTTTTCCTAACTGGCGCGAAGAAGAGTTTGACGAAGAAAATGATAATCCAAGGCCTGGAACAAAAAAAAGAGTTAGGAAACATCCAAAAGAGGTAAGCTTAATATAAGAACAATACGCGAGGCTATGCTTTGTATTTGTAGAATAATATTTTTTATTTGAAAAAAAGAAAATTAAACTAACAATGTGATATTTATTTCAAATAAAAATACTACAAATATCATATAAAAGTATAGTTACTAATAAACTTCACATTTTTTCTACTATTTTTATTTTTAGCTTCACGATGTATCCCGCACATAGCAAATTAAGTAGGCAGTGGGAACCCGAGGATCTAGCGTAAAAACACTCCATTCCTATTAAGACACTATTAGGTTGAAATATGGAGACGAAATCTCCATATTTCAACCAGGGAGAGGGCCTGGCAGTTACTTTGGACATTGGGGCGCTCCTTGCTAAACTTCCATCCTATGGGCTTTCCGAGAATTTATGCAGGTGGATCGCCACTCACTGGGCGCAGCATCAAGGTGGTGTCGACGGTTTTTGCTCCAAGGATATGCCCGTGAACGCAGGCGTTCCCCAAGGCCGCATGCCGTTTCTTCTGCGTATCAATGATATGCTGGAGAATTCTAGCATTCATTGCTATGCAGATGATAGCATGGTGGACGCTGTTTACGCCGGCCGCGTAAGTCTTTCTCGGGATAATGCTGAACAGTGCCGAAATAAACTTGTGTCTTCTGTTGAGGCATCCCTCGAGAATGACTCCTCATAGGGTGAAAAGAACTTGGTTCAATTTAACTCCCTGAAGACACAAGTTTGCGCGTTAACCACAAAAAAAAAACATTTATCGTATCGCCAGTCTTTCAGAACACTCCCCTTACAGCCGCGCCCAGTATCAGTATATTGGGCCTTAATGTTTCGAGTGACTGCCAGTAACGTGATCATCTGGAAAGCAAGGCCAAGTTGATCTCGAAGAAACTGGGGGTCATCAATAAAGTGAGACGGCACTTCACGCCAAAACACCGATTGGCCCTATATAGGGCCCAGGTTCGGCCATATATTATCAGTATCAGCTTGACCCATTTGATCGTATCCAACGTAGAGCTGTTCGAATCATTAAGGACCCAATAAGCTGTGAAAGGCTTGAAACTTTGGCTCTGCGTAGAGACGTCTTCTCGCTGTGCGTTCTCTATCGTATTTATCATGGTGAGTATTCTGAAGAACGGTTTGACCTGTTACCTGCCGCCGAATTTTCTAACCGCACAGCACGTCACAAACTTTAATATCATCCACACCACCTGGATACGTGGCATTCCACTACTATGCGGTTTTGTAGAAATTTCCTACCACACGCCACTGAACTGTGGAATAGCTTACCTGCGGCAGTGTTTCCAGGTTGGTACGATATGGGTACCTTCAAAAAGCGCGTCTATCTCCACCTCAAAAGCCGGCAACGCACCTGGCAGGCACGGCGTCGTGGGCGGCGATGATCACCATCAGGTGACCCGAACGCTCGTTTGCCTTGTCCCTTTTCCATAAAAAAAACATATTTTGGAGGCATTGTTTGAGGAGTGTTGAGTGGCGAACTTGACAAGGAAATGAAAATATTTAATATTTCATTTCCTCGAGTGGGAATCGAACCCGCAACCTGTCGCATTTACAGCCGCAAGCTTGTGCCCCTGCGCCACGACTGGACAAATAAAAGATTTTTTTTTTTCGATTGCTGTTGACCTGGATTTGTCTTGACAGCGTCGCCGGACGGAAGATAAAAGATAATATGATTATTTATATTTTAAATACACTGTAGCATTATTTACATTTTCTTTTTTTTACTGCAAGCCCCTTTACTTTCATCATAAATGGTGTTTGTATTTTGTAAGATTCCTTGAATCTTTAAGACTGCCTTTGCATACACGGTTATTTACTAGATAACCAACATACAATAATACGCGTTGCCATAGCAACGTGTATGTCACTTATGCAAAAGTGTATATTTTCACACTAACATAGGTTTAGTGTGTATTATGTTGATTATATTACTTTAATATTTCTCTTATGCCTTTTTCAAAAAAATATTGGCATTCTGCACTCTACTATATAAATTATATCAACAGTTTTGCTTCACGTATTAATATATAGATATTATTAATGTTACTTATATATTTTTTTTTAATTATGAGCAATAAACTATATTCTATATTATCTTAATATTTCCATATTTACAGTACCCGAAATGCTTGGATGGACCAAAAAATTGGAGTTATGAACATCAAGTTTTTTATTTACATGTGATTAAATTAAATGCAGCATTTGAGGAACCCAAAGACTCAAGGGAAAAGGCGTTATTTAACCTGCTTAAAAGAAAAGAGGGCTACGGTTTTCTAACTTTGCACCCTTTGCCTCGCCTTTGCAAATTTCCCATGTTTTTGTCAGTGGGCGAAGTTGAAACCTCTTTAGAAGTGAATTATGCGAGTGTGCAATTAGATTTGGCTTTATTTGAACTTGTTAAAGAGTGAGTACTTTTTCATGCTATATCCCGCAGCGTAGATGGAGGGACCTAGTTCTAAGACACCGTGTTCCCTAAGAACAACCGGATTTTCGCATCTGAACGCCGAACGCCGAACTTTTTCTTGTTACCAGACGATGAAAATTATTTATTTCCCTCGAGTGTGCCTCGAATCCACAACAGTCTCGTTTAAAATCAGACGGTGTGCACTGTCACACGACAACCTAGTTAATATATTGTGGTTGTGATAAGGGTTAGCTATTGTAAATTCATTAAAGACCACTGGGTCACAATAAAAAGGTTGTATTGTAAACGCGATGGATGTCTTCTTAATGTAAAATAACTAACTAATAAGGATTTTTTTAGTACTTTTGTAAAATTTACAATTCGAAATTAATTTTTTGCAGATATCATTTCTTCATATTTGACCAAGTGCTCGAAATAGCAAAGAAATTTATCACTTTCGACGGGCAAGTCAACTGTTTATATATAGTTCCGGTCAATGACAATAACGGCTACGATATAGACTGGAACGTTATGCAAACATATAAAGAGATCCGCCCAGTGGCCGAGCCTTCATCAATGGTATTTTCTATATTTCACGCTTTATCTCCCATAACATAATACACACCAAGGGCAAGGTACCTTGAGTTAAGACATCCCGTTGCATGGTGGTGGAATTGAACGGCGCGCCTTGTCTTATTCCGAATGAAGAAACAAAAGTATTTCTTTGCCACGAGTGGGAATCGAACTAAAAAAATAAAATAATAATAATATGCCGCCGTGCAGTGCGCCACCACAACGACCACCACAAGAGTCAGTACTCTTGAAGAAAAATTAAATGTTATTGAAATACGACTAATAATTGTATTTATTAACTCTTGGTGCTAAACAACTATTATTATTACTTTATACAGAGTGTTTTTGTCGTCATTACTTTAAATGAAAGCACAGTTTTAACTACTCTATAAAAGCCTAATACAATTAAAAGGAAATAGAATTTGTCAAAAATAGAAAGGGATTTTTTAAATAAAATAATGTTTGATTATTTTAGAATTGTAAAATAAAACGCCATTGGTAAAGAATGACGCACACAGCCACTAACCTATCAAAGCGACAACGTCACACACGTCTCATTCATGAAATCGAGTCATAAATATTGACGGTAAAGTTGAACGTTAGGTTAGGTTTATTATAGAAAAAGGTATTTTCATAAAATGGAACGACAGATATCCCTTTCTCGTTGTGGTACCGCAATAAATCAATCTTATGGCGTAAAATATTATTTTGGGAAAGAGCTGATACTGAAACCCTGTGGAAATCGATTGAGAGCCACTCCCGGATTAAAATAAAATAATTTTTTATCAAATATCAGTCAATCGGAGATAGACACAGTAATATAAAATCTAGACCTACCAATTTATTTTAGAAATAAATGTGGCTTTGGCAATGAAAATATTCTAGAAATAAATCATTTTGTTAGTCATTACAGTATATTTCTATTAAAAACAGGGCATATTTCGTCGCTATTTTTGTCGGGTGTTTAATCGGGCGGTATTTGGATTGATTCTCGTCATAGTCACCCACCCTCACAAGAATAAAACTAAATACCTGCTTAGCTATAGTATTGGTCGCAGACAAAAATAAATAAATATATATATATATATATTTAAGTAAAATAAAAATGTAATTTAATTATTATTATCTAATAATATAAATTAAAAAATCACCCATATGTGACGGTGTACGTTATATGTGTGGATGTAAATAATAAAGTAATTACTTGTGTGGATGTGTTCGATCGACATCGATCTCTGATCACATGTGGATGCGTGTGGAGTCACAGCAATATTTTCCTTAATACTAATATTTTATATGTTGTTTTACAGGAAAGAATGAATCTTAATATCACTAGAGAATCCTACAAAGACTCAGTTGTTACACCTTGGTATAGAGGAAATATATTACCTGACAGGTACATATTATTTTTGGATGTTTCTTCTTAAATCTTGTCTTAACAATTAGTTTTTAAAGTAGAGAAACAATCTTTAAAGTGAATACTTAGGCATACTAAAAGGTGCAGCAGGATAACCAGGTTTTTATGCAGAATGGTGACACACCAAATTATTTTGCTCTAACCCTTACTGTACAGTAAAGGAGCTATGAGAGCTACAACTATGAAAGTAAATGTTTATTTTCCCGACATCTATGCAGAATATATTAATGAAATGACTACTATTGAAGCCGTCGTGGCGCAGGGGCACAGAGGTGTGACTGGACGAAGAAATGGAAATATAAAAGTAAATAAATATTTTACTTCCTCGAGTGGGAATCGAACCCACAACCCTCGCCATTACGGTCGTACACTTCTGCGCCACGACGGCCCTTTTTGTATATTCCCCCATAATTATTTATATTTATTTACAGGTATATAGTATCTGACGTACTTGAATATATGACACCACAGTCGATATTCGATGCGGATTATTTTGAGACATACGAGCATTACTATTCCAGTAAATACAACCTTCAGATTGTTGGTAAAAAAGACCAACCGTTACTTGAGGTATTTATAATATTTATTTTATGAAAATTTGTTTTCACCGCCCAATTTCAAACAACAATTTCAACGAGACAACGTGGGTCATTCTGTTCCAAGTAACACACAATATCTTTGAAAGCTAAGCTTGGAAGCTTTACGCTGTATGCTGCACACAGCCGGGTAGGCAGAGGGAAGTAAAGTAAAGTAAGGGAACCTAGTGTTAAGACACTCCGTTCCCAACTTTCTGGCGAATTCTGGAGGCATTACGTTTTGCGTGGCGGAAATCACCGCCGCTTTTTGCCTCTACACCAGAGCGAATATATGTAAATATAAATGTAAATAAATCTTTTATTTCCTCGAATGGGGCTCGAACCCACAACCGTCGCGTTACAGTCACACTCTTGTGCTCGTGCGCCACGAGGGCCTGTTTACCTAACAGCTATGGGAGAAGTTAAAAAAACTATAAATATACATAAAAGGAGATGTCTCCACTGACTGAGGTATAGATGTACGCACAGCCGTAACAGATGTTTGCTTTCATAATGTGCACACCCACTAAGAAGGGACTTTGAAAAACTATAACCCTGTAGGGATGCAGTAGGAAAACCGATTATATACGATTTGAAATTTAGACTCTTAAAAATAATTTATTGAACACGTAATTCATACTTTATTAGAATTCAACCCCTAAACTATATAAATATATTTATATTTTTTCATAAATATATTTTTCGTATAGTACAAGCGGGCGAAGCCGCCAGAGCCTAGCAGACAGAGTCATTTAAAAAATAAGTAAATATTGCACACAGGTTCGCAATATAAGCACACGTATGAATTGCTTACTTCCTCGCGCGGCCACCATCAAGGCGTTTACCGATAAACAAAGGAAATTAGTATCTATGACTCAAGGCGATGATAAACCGAGAGGTTTCTCCGAAGTATTCATACCAGAATTCTGCATTAAATATGAGTATCCTGGCGTGTTGTGGTATAAAGCGGTTTTGCTACCTAGTATTATGCACAGGTTAGTAAGAATTTTATTTTTTGCATATAAAATTCAATAAAGAAAACACAGTCAATTTGTTTTAAAAAAATAAATCAGTTTCACGTCGAATCCCGCACACAGTTTCCCACTTTCTGTCGAATTGTGAAAGTATTGCGTGGTGAGTGGCAGAACTCAACGTCGCGCTTTGCCTCGATACCAGAGCGAAGAAATGGAAATATAAGACAACCGAAAACATGAAACTACTATACTACAAAGTTGATGCTTAGAACTTCTCTGCTCCTCTGACAGTTTAATTTCCCATTTATAGCAAGTTAGTGTAGCAGAAGTTATTACTTATAATTAAATATTTATTTATCTTGGTAACAAAAAGCATAAATTTGCATGTATATTTCTGAGCTGAATTAAAACATAAGTGAATACATTTAAAGAAATATTGCTACTGTTTATTTCGTATATAGTTTAACAGATTTCGTAATCATATCTTGTTCTAGAATAAACATGCTGCTCATCGCTGATGAACTGCGGTCAGAAATTGCAAAAAATTTAAAGACTAGACAAAAAGTATTATTAAAAGGTAAGCTAAACAAATCTTGGTAATAATAAAATAAAAATAACACTTCCTTTGTATTGGATATCTTATTTACTTACAAAATTTCAACAAAAATATTACTAGCGTTAATTTGCTTACGTAATATGCGTTGCCATAGCAATGTGTATTACGAAAGTTTGTGTGTGTTGTAAAACGGAAACGGAACCTGTGCTATGTTAATTATTTTAATTGAATGTATTTAAATGCATTATTTTAAAGAAATATTAGCATCTGCACTTCTCTAGATAACCTATAGCTATGCTAAATATAGTTCTCCACACAATTTTTATGAAAAAAAGTGTACAGAGTTTTTTGCTTCATGTAATTATGTATAGATGTCTTAGTCCTAGTCTTAGAGCATCTTAAAATAACGGTAACATTTTCCCAAACAAAATCTTAACAATTCACTGATTTTGCGACTTAACTTAAGATATTGTCACGGCGCCTAAAAAAAATTATAATGGTAATCAATCAATCAATTAAATATATTAAAAATAAACATTTCATAAAAGTGTAATGAGTTGGGACAAACGGCTGTAAATGTGATGGCTCAAACCACACCACGGGTCAATGAACAATTTTCATTTCCAAGGTAGGAGAAATGACGTACAATACAGGGAAGAAGATAAGGATAGTGGTAGCAACTTGAAAAATATTTATTAACTAGTTATATTTAAACAAAATAATGTAATGTAAATATTTTTTTAGACCCATCTCTCACCGCTGTGTGCAAGCTCAAGAACGTAACATTTTACAAGACTCCACCGAAATTGCGTTTGTAATAAAGCTCTTTAAAGTGCGAAGCTAAAATAATTATTAATATTATTATCTTAATTCACTTATTATTTTCAGGAGAGGAATGGCTACCAATTGAAGTAGATTTATCAATTGCCCAAAAATCTTTGCTTTCCAATGTTGAAGAACCAGTGCCTGTGACCAGTATTGACAGGTAAATACATTATTATGTCTTTCTTTTCTTTATATTTTATTAGAAAATAAAATATTTACTTTCATAATATTACCTTTCTTACAACTTACAGAATCAACAATCCAATCGACGATAGCGTACAAAAGCCTCCAAATGTTATGTCCGTTAAAGAAAGTGTGTATCAGCTTCAGAAAAAGAAAATAAACAAAGAGTACCCCTGGCGTGTAAGTAGAACGGTTATAAATTATATTTGCCATAATCTCAACATTATACTTTGTAGACAAAAACTTTTAATATAGTAAAACATACACTTATGTAGAAATAAAACGATACTTCTTAACTTCACTTTATTTCCCGCATAAGACAGGGTAAGCATAGGGAACTTAGTGCTAGGACACTCCGTACCCCAAGAACATTAAGAACATTGCATGGCATGTTTCCAATAATGCCTCTCCACTTTTTTGCACACTACACTACTGAAAAAAAACCGTACAAGCGCGAGTCAGGCTCTTCCACCGAGGGTCTAATACAAAAATTGTCTCGAGCCTCGAGCTCTCAATGTCTCGAGCTTTTTCTGAAATTCAGGCTTAGTTTAGCCAGAGTCAAATTTTGCTCCCCTTTTAAGGCTAATATTTTTTTGGATTTAACCACACAAATGTATGGTTTCAGATTTTTTCCTGAACAAGTTTTACCAATAGATGCTAGTTGCCAAATTTCATAATTCTAGGTCAACTAGAAGTACCCTATTAATTTTGATTCCGTTTTTAATATCGAAATACGTGTTTTTTTGCTATTTAAGGCTATTATTTTTTTAGTACTTAACCATAAATGTATCCGTTTTACTACCTGTAGATGCTAGCTGCAGAATCTCATATTTCTGGGTTATTCGGAAGTACTCTATCAATTTTGATTCCTTTTAAAGTGTGGAAATATGTGTTTTTGCTATTAAAGGCTATAATTTTTTAAATTCAACCATAAATTGATAGTTTTCAGATTTTCCCCTGAACTAGCCTACTGCCTGTAGATGGTAGCTGCCAAATTTCATAATTTTGGATCAATTACTTTTCTGGAAGTGCCCTTTGAATTTTGATTCTCTTTATAGTGTCGAAATACAGGTTTTTTTTTTCGATATAAACGGCCATATACTAAGATAATATAGAAATACATTTTTTATGAGAAAATCGTGCGGCCGTAGATCTTTATAAGATGATTTGAATTTCAACTCTATATCTCCAAGCGTTCCTGAGATAAAGAGCCTTGACAGCCTGACAAACGGACAACAGTGAGATCTGATAAGGGTTCCTTTTTTCCTTAAAAAGTACGGACTCTAAAGAGAAATAGATCTAAAGAGAAATAGCCGAGTGGTGGGCGCTTCATTTACGGAGGTGGTGGAGGCGAACCTAAAAGGGGCAATGTCACAAAGAGATGATAGGGTGACAGAGGCACTGATCCAAAAACTTAAGGAAGGCGTTCTGCATAAGCCAGGCCAAATCTAATAGGCGAAGGTGTTCTATACATGTATAAAGTAATTATATAAAAGATAACTATATGTAATGTACTATAATAATATATATTAAATAAGTTATATATGTTAATAACATATAAAAAAAAAAAAAATGTCGGTAGGGGACTCATCCAACCCCTCTAGTATAAGCTCTAGATATAAGTACAGTTTAAATTGTCCCAAAATTTAAGTACGCCACATTAAAATAACTTTCATTTAATAAAAAAAGGCACGGGCAACTATGCGCCCGTGGATGTAGCTGTTAAAATAAAAAATAAAAAAAAATAGCTCTATATTAAACCTCTTCTTCTAGTGGCATTTTTTATAAAAATACATTAGTAACTTTTTACAGAAATCTAATCTTAATTTATTAACTCTAAACTAAAACTAACGTTTATTTAGTTTCTCAATTCAACACACAAACACATATAGAAAACATACAATATTAATGCAACAAAGTGTCTTTCAAATTAATACGTCATTCAAGATCAAACGATTACGATACTCATTTATTGAAGATCGAAAAATCTTCGATCTATAAAGTATTAAATCGATAAATAATTAGTATAACTGTTAAATATTAACTGTTAATACTAATAAAAATTAGTATTAACTTATTTAAATTCCCATTCAATGTTTTTAGTATAAGAAATATACTAAACAGTTACGATCCGACGAAAAATTTTTATTAGCTACGAGGGGAGGTCCAAAAGTTCGTGGAATGGAGGGGATTGAGTGGAGATAGAAGGGGGCTTGCTTAATGTCATACTACTTGGGGCTCATCATTCAAATTTAAAATATTCTTTATTCAAGTAAACTTAGTATATAAATAGAGTTTAAGCCCTGTTGCGTCATTTGTTTACAAACACTAGCCTGCTAAACAAGTCAATACGGAAGAAAACTGAAACTATGGCGAAAATTGAACATGTGCCGTCCCGTGATAAAATTCCTTAACAAGCGAAGAAATAATGGCCAAACCATTTTAAATGAAATGCAAGCCGTTTATGGGGAGGATTGTCCTGGTTAATCCATGATTTATAAGTGGAATGGTCTTTTTAAACATAGTCGAGAGTCTATTGAAGACGACCCCTGCTCTGGACGGCCAGTTGAGGCCACCACATCAGACATCATCGAAAAAGTTGAATAACTTGTACTGGAGGACGCCCGTTTGAAGAAAAAATAGTTATCTGAATTAGTTGGAGTATCTGATACCATCATTCTGCGGATCCTATGTGACCATCTGGGCATGACAAAAGTCAGTGCAAGATGGGTACAAAGAATGCTCACACTGCGTCAAAGCAATTTTTGGAGTTGTGTGAAGATGAACCGGCACAGATTTTGGAACGGATTGGACGGCTGGAAAGTTGACGGCTACTGTTTTTTGGGATTGTGAGGGGATAATACTGATTGATTACAAAGAAAAGGGAAGAAACATAACCGGACAATACTACGCATTGATACAAAAAAAATTAAAGGAGGCCATCAAAGAAAAACGTCGAGGAAAGTTGGCTAAGGGTGTGTTGCTCTTGGATGACAACGCACCAGTTTACAAGAGCAGAGTTACAATGCACACGCACGGCTTCGCATCATTAGTCCACCCACCTTACAGTCCAGACCTGGCCCCTAGTGATTTTCATTTGTTCCCCAACTTAAAAAAAGACTTAAAGGGAAGGAATTTTTCCGACGACAATGAGGTGAAGGAGGCAATTTTGGCCCATTTTAAGGCGAAAGAAAAAAATATTATTTCGACGGTTTAGAAAAATTAATTCATAGATCCAATGAATGTACTCAGCTTAAGGGTGATTATATTAAAAAGGAAAAAGAGATTTATTCTTTCATTTAATTTAGAATCCTTTCATTCCACGAACTTTTGTACCTCCCCTCGTATATAGTATAATATAACAAGTAATTAATGAATTGTTATTTTCCATTAGGAAAGCCAAGAGCCCATCGACATTGATCGCAATCTGTCAACAGTAACATTGATGGACATAGAGTGTTACGATACATTCGTGAAGTCCCCATTGTTCTCAATAGAGCAAGAGACCCTTGGAACACCGCGACACACGGTTAACATATCCACTGCGATATTACCGCCGCCGTTAAAGTTAGTGTTGTTTTATCAAAGTACAATACCCCATTTAGTTAGAATTCAATGCCGTGTTTGCTCTTATTCCTCCGGATCAAAATCAAACCTATAACTGCTGCTTTTATAGCCAGTCGCTTTGTCCCTGCGCCACAACGCTGACGATGACAATATAATTTCCAATAAATATAAATTTAAACATTATTTTCTAGCTCCAGTATAAATACCACAATAGAAGCCTAAAATTTCATAAAAAAATACCCAAATCGTAAAATTATTTATTTCCCTTGCGCGCAGGTACATAGATAAAATTGATATTTTAACAAAGAAACCTTCAAAAGGCCCGGAGCTACGTGATGTTTTAGCAGCTCTTACTACTATAAATTCTCACGATACATTTAATTTGGAGAGAGTGGAGACGTTAGGAGACGCGTTCTTGAAGTTTGCAGCGAGTTTATACCTGTTCCACAAATTTCCTAAACTGGATGAAGGTCAACTTACGAATATTAAAGGAAAACTTATTGGAAACCGGTTAGTATATATGCAGAGTGTTAACTCCTTAAACTTAAAATTTATTTGTTGTCTGTATATTTTCAAGCTAATATTAAAATTGTTAGTGTAAATTTTCTGCTTTAGAAGTTCATTTACGCATTCATTCGCCACTTTTCTCAAAGTTGATGACACCACACATTCTATTAAATATATTAATTTAAAAATAATTTATGACAACAAGATATAAGAATGTCAGTTAATCAGTCAGTCAGTACTACTTAAATGATTACTAGGTAAAGTTACATTTTGAACCTAGTGCTAAGACCACTTCATTCTCCACTTTCCCCCCAATTTCTAAAACAGTGGGGCGGAACAACCTCGCGCAGGAATATTTTGCAAAATACTATAAGATATTCTTTGTTGACAGAAACTTATACTATGCAGGAGAACGTATAAATTTGGGCGGCAGGATGAAAGTAGAACAATTTAGTCCACGGCGGGACTTTCTAGTACCAGGTTTCTTTGCACCGAAAGAATTGATCTCTTTCATTGAAAAACATCAAGTAAGTGTCTTTTTTTATATTTACGCTGTATAAACAGTAGGTATAATGCAGAGTAAGTAGAGGGAACCTAGCGTTAGGGTTCTCCGTTCCCCCACCCATCACCATATTTCTAAGAAATTGTGTGTTGAATAATGGAATTCAACGTAACGCTTTGTCTTGTTACGAGAGCGAGGAAACGATAATAATTAATTTTACCACAGTAGAAACTCGATTAACCGGACTAATTGTTGTCGTTAATCATTCGGATAATAGAAAATCCGAATAATCCAATGTATAAAAAAACGCAGTATTAGTGCATATGTAGCACAAAATTATTAAATATCTATTAAAATCAACAATTACATATCAACGAAAATCTACGTTTATTAAAAAAATTACATTTTCCAACATACTATTTATACACATTTTTAGGTTAATATATATTTTTTTACATATTTATAGGAAAATATAATCGGAAGTCGCAAATCCTTCTTAACTGAGGGCCGGACAATCGAGTTTCTACTGTAGTTTATTTATTTGTTGTCACGTGTTTCCTGTTTTAAGAAAATTTTAAAACAAGTGTTTTTTTTAATAGTGATTGCAATTTCAAATTTCATTTCAAACTTGAGATTGAAGATGCAGTTTAATGTTAGAGGTTTCTAAAAGTCGAAAAATTGTGCTCTTGTTAAAAAAAAAACCTTTTTTATATTTGTTTCGTAGAATGTGTTTTGTTATATTACATTATTAGGGGAAATTGAAAAGAATACATTCACACTACACAAGATATTTATTATCTAACCGTTTACCACAAAAAATAATCTTAAATTGAAAGTCTTGTTCCTTCTCGTTCATCGTTTCTTGAATCTCTTACAATAACGCACTTAACCTAAAGTACACAAAAATGTCAAATACAAATTAAAAAATAGGCAAAATAAGGATACTTATATAAAATCAGTCCAAATTATTTGTGAGAGCCACATTAAAATCTTAAAAACACGTTCAAGATATTTAACAATACTGATTTAGTAAAATGATCCTTATAAATTCAATATTAATTGATAATAATTAATGAATAATTAAATCTAAACACACAACCACACGAATATTGAGTGACATGGACTTATAATCTATACTTTGGACTTAAATTGGTCAGAAAAGCCATCATTATATTATCAGATCACATATAATAGTTTATAACGTAGTCGATATCGATTTATATAGTTTTTAAGTAATATATCGCGTACAAGTAAAAAAGTAAATAAGTCCTGATTATATGACGTATAAACGATATATATCGGTATCTGCCTGTAAAAATAATAATGATGATGAATGGCTGAGAGAAAAAAAAACACACAAATCACCCAAATTTAAGTTCAACTTATAGATATCAGTCGAAAATGGAAAATTTAACTATAATAATATTAAGTACGTTTGTACTTTGCATTAAACTTGTTGAATTCGGCGACGGATTCAAAGACATCGTCAACTAGCGCTTTGGGCGTGTGCAAAGCGGCGAAGTGTCCGCCGAAGTCTAAAGTAGTCGAATGGACTAAATTTGGAAATTTGTCTCTAAGTATCCAATCAGGTTGATATATCACTTCGTGTGCAAAGTTGATTGCAGCCGTTGGTACTTTTGTTGGTATGCTGTAAAAAAACAAATTATTTTACGCGTTTCTAGTTACTATAGTAATATACCCTACAATTACTACAAGAAGGTGCACATTGAGTGTCGGAACTCAACGCTGTACTGTGTTCATGAGATCGAGAAAATTAAACTCTCCTTGATCTGATTGGGGATCGAACCCACAGACATAATTTACAGTCCGACGGTGTCCAACTCCGACATTACGACCTTAAGTTATAGAAAAAACTTAAATTATTATTCATTTTTTTTAATGCACAATTAACATAACACACAATCTTCTTATTGATTAGGAGTTCATGAGCAATTATTAGAGAATAATACATTTTGTAATATAAGATTATGAAGATAGTGTCTGAAACTAAAATATACTCACTTGTGTAGAACAAACACTTCAGGCCACGCGAACGCTTCAGCGTATATTCTAATGGAATAAGTTATTTTCTCATTCGCCCACATTATCGTCATAGTATCCAACAGATCGTCAATATCCAAATTGTCTAACCCTCCATGTAAAGTGTCTAGTTGGTTTCTATGGCAGCAAACGCCAATCTTCTCGAGCGCATACGCTGCGATACCGGCGGGAGTGTCTGTGAGTGCAGCACCTGAAAAATATTAACATGTTTAATAAACGATTTCATCAATTCTACTTTGTTACCTACAAATGTACTCGTATAAATGTATAATATTTATTTTTTCAACTTCACGCTTTAAAGTATAGATACTCCATTCCACGCTTTCCGCCCAATTTTTGAGGCATGGCAATATTTTGTCGTTGCTCGCTTTGCTTCTTACCAGTACGAAATCAAACCCAAAACAATCATTGCTTTTACAATCGGATGCTGAGTTGCAACGTAAAAAGAGAAGAAAGTATCTTAATCATTCATCACAGCTCGATGATGAGTTTAGTACAAGATTAACGCAAAATATTTGCTAATTAGGGAACTATACTGGGTCAAAGTACTTTGCATTACAGCGTCTAAGCAAGGCACCTAGATAAGATAACAATAGTTGTAGTTACATTTATTTAGATGATAACGCGATTCAAGGCTAATCGGCAATCGGTTAAGAATATCCTTCTGATAAATATATAAAATAATATTTATAAATAGAGACTTACAAAACATGCTTATGTACTGTGTTCCGTTGTCTATAAAAGTATACAAATTTATACATTATATTAAATATCTTATAAATTGTACACTTTTGCAATCTATCTAGCATCTGAGTAATCGTGATGGTTTCGGGTTCGATGCCCACTCGAGGAGGTGCATATTATTTTTTTATTTCCCCGCTCAGGTAGATGAAGTGCGGCATTGAGTTCCATCAGCATTCCTGAATTGCGGCGAAAAGCGGTGATAAAAGCTATGAAAATAAACACATACCAATCGTATCAGGTTTTGTAGCATGTAGATGGAAGTAGCCGCCCTCTCTCACGAAATACATTAAATAATCTTTTATTGGATACAATCTTTGTTTAAATTTGCTATCCACTATAAGACTGGGGAACAGTGATCCAGCGAAGTATTTAACCATGCTTATTGGCCTCGAAGATACCGGCATGTTTGTGTGAAATCTGAAATTATTTTTCTATTAATTGCTTTAACTAGATAAATTACTTCGTTCTTCTATTACTAGATATTGCGAGATATTGCGTGCCCATTCGCAAAACTACATAATTTGTATATTTTTTTGTACTAAAATAGGCTTTTTTTGTACTAAAATAGACCGCATCGTGCCATACGCAAATCTTATTTTAAGCAAAACGTGTAATATAAAGATAATTTTTCCCAAAAGTTGAATTGAAAATTTAAATCCACTATCACCACATTCTCTATAAAAACCACGTTAACATTACAAATATCTACTAAGATGACTTTTTCAAATAACCGAATTTGCATACAATTATTATTTTATTATTATTTTATTATTTATTCTCTCTCTTATGTTGAATGACATTTATGTATTGTGTAATTTATTTTAAATTCACGGTCCTATATTAATGTATATAACTAATAAATAACATTGTCTTCCGGTATATTTAATAGAGTAAAAGTTATAACGGACCTATACTGTATGTACATTGAACATGCATTATTATTGCATACTAATATAATGGGGCAGTTAGGAGATGTCTGACTGTACGCGATTTCTTACTTCGATTCTTTTTTTCATCTGTTTAGTTTGATAAGACATACTTATGCGTTAAATTTTGCTTACCAACACACAATATCTCTAAATAGTGCAGAAAGTCAATAACCGTGTTTCTTAACTACCTACTAATGGTAGTTTTGCTTCTATTTTAAAATATTTCCTATACTAATCAATTTAGATAACCGGTAACGCAAAATTAATATTGTTCTAGTCTTTGGTATAGTCTGACGTCACACGTGAAAGTAAGACGCCTTTCCAAGATTTAGGACACATATTGAGTAAATAAAAGGTCATTAATACTGTTCAATAAAAACAGAAAAGTTAAATAAAGAGAACAAGCAAAGTTAATTGCTCATACTTTTTTCTTTTCCTCATTTTTTTATATTATCACACAATGTGGTAAGTAAGCCATTGCTTTAACTTTTCTGCTTAAAAACTATTATATATTTATACGTCATGATTTTAAATTCAAATTCAAAATATTCTTTATTCAAATAAACTATAAAAGCACTTTTGAATCGTCGAATGTACATGTCAACAAAACGCTACCACCGGTTCGGAAGGCAGTTCTGCTGAGAAGAGCCGGCAAGAAACTCAACAGTTGCTCTTTTTACCTTACCCTAATATCTCGTCCGGAAATAATGTTGCCATATGAGTCCCTGCTTGGGATCCCCAGTCACCTGCTTGTATATAAAATTTCTTAAACCCCAGTCTTCTCATCAAATTTCTCATAATTATGCCAATCTGTACAGGATTCAAGCCAGGTTTGTTGGTACCCTGTAATGCAAAGTAAAATGAATAATATAATATGATAAATAATATATTTATTACTTTTTGTGATATTTATAAGTTATAAAATTATAAGAAATGTTTGCAATATCGAAGTCATTTCTCCAAGCTATCACTTGTTTATTAGAGCAAGAAATGAATCATACCCAGCACATATTATTAAAAAATTACAATATATTTTTTATGAAGATGCTAACATCATACAATTAGCCTTACCTTCACGCTTGATCCCGCATATAGCAGGGAAAGCAGAGGGAGTGTAGTGTTAAGACACGACGCCCTACTTCCTAGGAATTTATTAAGCATTGCGTGTTTCCAGCCTTGGTGCCAGAGCGAAAAAATAAAAATATTAATAAATAATAATTTATTCCCCCGAGAGGGATCGAACGCACAACCGTCGCGTTACAGTCACTTTCTTGTCAAGTTATATAATCTTGTCTAACAATGAATAACTTGATAATACTATTGATTGCTTTCCGTCAATAATGCTTATTCCATAATAATATTTATTCCATATTATTGCGATAACAATATGAAGCCTAATTTCAAAGCTTGTAACTCCTTTCGTCTTTAAGTCTTGTACTGTTGCTTATTTTCTAAGTTACACTATCATTTTCATCTACATATACATATTACATACTTATATGAATGTCAATTACGAAAACTCTTTATCATTAAAGATAATTGCATTATTTTACGTCAGTCGTAATGGGTTTTATCGTTTAAAAATATCACAAAATACATTTTCACCTGTTAAATTCTTATTTGTAAGCAAAAATTAAAACATCAAAATATTGTACACTTTAGTCATTCGTAAGGGATATTTGCATTCCAATACTCCCCAACTATTAATAGGGTAAGTATCAGTAGTAAACATTTTATTACCTCTGAAAATCCAAAACCCGGCAAATCAACCGCGACAACTTCGAATACGAAATCGTATCCGTCCCTCGGCGTCGTCAGCGTAGGTATTACTTTGTCAAATTCCTTGGAGGAACTCGGCCACCCGTGCATCATAAGTAGGGGGAGTATTTTCTTATCTTTCACATCAGGCTTTACTCTTATAAATTGAATGTCCAAACCTTGAACTTTCGTTTTAAAGTGGGGAAACTGATTTAATCTGTCAGCTCTCTCTTTAAAATTATACTTTTCCAACCAGTGCTTGAGTAACTTTTCCAGATATATTGTATTCATTCCATATTTAGATTGCATGCCGTCTAAAGGCGGGGTGTAAGGGCGCCTGTTGCTTAATCGGTTTTTCAGATCTTCGATCATCTGTAAGCAGTTGTTTCGGTCGCTTAGTATAATATAAAGATAAATTTATAATTTATATAATGCTAATACTAATAACATAGAAATATAATTTTTTGTATAGTTACTAGAAGTTGCTACGATAATGATTGTTCATTGCGACAGTGCAATGGTGATAATTTAATTTTAAATGTACCACTAATTTGTACAATAAGCACTTATTGCATTTTTCAATATTTATCATATGAGATATATTGAAAAATGCAATAAGAACTTAATTCAATTCCAATATCAATAGATTATTATTAATTATTTTAGTCAATATATTTTATTAAACGTAAATAATTTTTGTCAATGAAGTAAAAAGAAAAAAAATTCTATTACATTACACCTACCTACTTACTTCTTAAATAAAATATTGTTATAAATTAAAAATACGTGGTAAAAATTACCGTGTCGTTGAATTCTATTTTAAACGGCCTTATTGATTTGTCTTCTTGGTCCGGCTTTACGCTATCCGCCCACCAACGTTCCAAATCTAGCTGAGGCATATCGGGTACTCTTTTGAGGTAGAAATTTCCAAACCCAATTCCTATGGCCGCTACTGCGACGATCGAAGCAAGTGGTTTTAACATCTAAAACATTTGACAACTGTGACACTTGTGTACCGAATACGGTTATTGTAACTTTACTTTAATAACAAGAAGTCCTAATAAAAAATATTAATACACTTATTTATCATGATGTAGAATTATCATTAATTCAGATTATCATACAAAAGTGTTTATTCTGTTGCTTAGTGGAAGTACCTATGTATGCATTTGTATTTATTTACTATTAGAGGACAGCCCGTCTAACACCCGACAAACCTAATGTCTCAAGTATCAAGTTCCCTCTGCCTAGTCTGCAAAAATGCTAGAACAAGAAGGTACACTACTTATGATAGGATCTAATAAGTATACACGTGTAAAGAATATTGATAAATTTAAATCATTATAACCTTATATTTATTTATCATTCATAACAAATGATTATAGTCTTTTTATACTTCTACTATACTAAAACGATAAAATAATATATTAATGCCCTTTTCTGTCTACGAGTTTATTGTTTACTGCCATAAAATTGAAATTATAGTTCTTTTTCTTGGTTTTCATAAATGTAGGCTGCTTATTATAACCAATTATTATCATAATAGCTTACAAAAGAAATAATACGTAACTTATGGTCTTCATCATTTATACTTATAAGAGAAAGTGTTGTAAAATCACATGTACGATAAAATATTTTGATGAAATTTAGTAATTATTTTGTCATAACATTACCATCTTTCACTATAGTATAATAGTGAGCGCGTGAGGTAACACGGTCGTCTTGAGTGACTAGTTACACCGGCTTTCGCACATAATCGGCGCGAATAATATTTATCTTAAATCTAATGTCTATTAAACAACGAGTTGGTAACAAACTGTTTCGTTGCTACGTTGTGGTTTCGATCACCACTCGGGAGAATGAAATATTTCTTTAAATTTACATGTTCATCTATTTGCTCTGGTGTCGAGAGAAAGCGCGGCGTTGAGTTCTGCCTCCAGAATTCAGCGGAAAATGGAGAACGTTGTATATTAACACTAGGTTCCCTCTGCCTATCCTGTTGTGTGCATGAGACCGCGTGAAGCCGATTTGAATTCATTTTTCTTACCGGTGTGCAGATATTTATATTAAAAGAAGGTACTTCGAAAATTTTGCACTTTTTCAAACGCTTGTATGCAGCGGATTTTTTACAATGAAAGCAATAAGAGAATAAAAGAACCGTAATATTTTGAATTAGGTCAAAACGAAATGTCGCTTAAACTTTCACTTAAGACTCATCTGTAGGTACAATATGCTGAATAAGTACAATAACATGAACATTGCATATTTAAAAAGACACGAGTTTTTTGGATAAAATAAAAAAATATATATTTTATATACCTTAGTATTTGAGATAAGAGAGCCGAAAAAAATTAATGATCACTTTCTCACTTTCGAATAAAAATTATGACATTCTTTCACACAAAACGCACTCGATAACAGACACGTGCGCGAGCGCCGGCGTTCCAAACCGAAATTGCGGATTCAAGAGTATATTGGCGTGAGTACTAGGAGTAACGTCTACGGCCTATCCGCAAACATTATAATTCGGCCTCGACCTTGCTCGTGTTGGACATAGAAAACAGAAATGCTAGAGTGTCCACATTAATTACTGAATTGAAATAACAGTCTCCATCGAATAATAATGTTTCAAATTCAAGTAACTTATCGCATTTATTTGTTATATTCCATTTTTAACAGTCAATATGTGTTGTTACATTTTAATAACAACACTTATGCAATTAATTATCGTATTTAGTTTTTATAATGAATAAAAAATATAATAACTTATCCACGCGTGTTAGTCTGTTTATAAACTATGAAATGGTCTGATCTAGTGTAATAAAAATGCAGGAGTAAAAAATGTGACTGCCATTTCTGAGCATTGTAAATTTTTAAGTCATCCTAATTTTTATTTGGTATTGAACTCACAAGAGATACTGGCTATCGCTCGCGGCTTGGGCACGTGGAATTAATATACACGTAATTTTAAAAGATTACTATAAAATATAGCAAATGGATATAGTGAGTTGTATTGCGTAATCTGTCTAATGTCAGAGGTTCTATTACAGCCCGGGGTGAATGTTTGCTTTAGTATGACAAATGGTTGACCTGACCGACCCTTAGTTTCAAATTGATTATTGATTGTAAGCGCGACAGGTTGTGGGTTCCATTCTCACTCGAGCAAATGAAATATTTAGTATTTTCATTTCCTCGCTCTGGTAATGAGGCAAAGCGCGGCGTTGAGTTCCGCCGCTCAGTCCGCAATGCCTTCAGAATTTGGCGGAGAGTGGGGAACGGAAGTGGCTTGATGAGAACGGAGTGTCCTTGCACTAGTTGCCCTCTGCCAACCCTATTATAGCAAACTAATAAACTTAGGCAAAAAAATAAACTTATAGGGATTGGCAAAACAAAGACAATTAAATAAACACCAGTAGTCGTTCGTTCGTCGTTCTTTAACATGAAAACAATTATCTAGCATTTATTTAAGCCGGTATTACAAACGAGATATACAACTTCAAATATATGGTTACTCGCGAACAAAGTAAATGTAGAATATACTTACATCTGTACTAAGTCCCTATAGAAACACTTAACAATTCAAACACTTTATACTAACTTGAATAACATCTTTATTATATTATTGTAACACGTTCATACATATATTTTTTTATCAGATGTGATATTTACGAAGCGCTTAGGGACCTATTCGGTTCTTATATGACAAGGAACTTCTTAGCATTCCATGGAGTGACGTGCCGGGTTTATTTCTTTGCAGGAAGAGGAATAGTGTCTGGTAATTTCCAGTAAAAGATTTTATTACCCTAATCAATTCATTGGTGGATCTCTTAAACATGTATTTTCCTTTCCTGTAATTTTATCTCTCTTTTTACTGTACAAACTCTTTCGTGTGATCTCTGTACAACATGATATTGGCGAAGAGATTTTGTGCTCAACTGGCAAACTCGAAACACCATAATTAAATGGTGCTGTTGTCTTAAACTGTTCTTAAAATCATATATTGACTCGAGCACTGAGACACATCTGTCTTTTGAAAATGATATCATAAATAAACATAAAATAATACCTTATAATATTTTACAAATTATTTTAATAGTTTTCTAACATTTTATTTAAACATTATAATATGAATAATAAACATGCTGAAGCCAAACGCGTTGTATAAAAAATTAGTTTATTTAAAAAAAACCTAAAATATTTTACATTTTATTAAGAGCGTCAGAGATCAAATTTCGCTTATGTGAGAACATACTTACTAGGCATCTACTGTTACAATATAAAAATAGTCATATTTCGAAACTATGTACAATTAAACCTAATATTTACTAGAAGTACATGTATTGAAAAAAATATAATGAAATGAATAAACTATGTAGACTTCAAGTTCTGACGTTAAATCAACTCATCAGAGTACCATATATGACATTTATACATACACATTACACCTATTATCTATATATTATACATGTAGTATTTTTTAAAAATGTTTTTATATTTTTTAGGTTGCAGAACCCAAAGTAACATTTATTATATATATATTAATTATTCTTTCATCTTCCAAAGATCCGGCCAACTTTCTTGATCGGCATGCAGTTCCCATTACATGAAGTGTTGAGCGGCACATTATCTATTGAAAGCGAAACTATAATACAAGAAAAATGCGCAGAAATCGACAGCACAGCGGAATTGGAGCCGGAAGGCAAGGCGCAAAACGCAATGCAGTGCTATGTGAGAACTCAGGCGGTCTCAGATAAGGTAATCGACTTTGCGCTGCATCCTGCATTAAGCATAGGCAGGCAGAGGAAACAGTGTTCAGACACTCTGATCCCCACTTTCTGCCCAATTTTCGAGATTTGATTGAGTGGCGGAACTCAACGCCGCGCTTTGTTATCTTACCAGAACGAGGAAACGAAAACTATTAATTCTTTCAAATTGGAGCGATAATCCACAGTTATAGCGTTCACATTCAGGGGCTGTGGCGCTCCATGACAATTGAGGCAGTTGTTTTGTATTGATTGTAGATTTATACTGAGGCTAACGAAGGTTAGTAGTAAGTTGTGAGATTGAATACCAGTCCGACAAATTCAAATGTATTTTCTTTAGTTTAAGTAAGCAAAGTGTGACGTTGTACACCTCGGATCGTGGAAAAGACGTATAGATAAAATAAGATACATAGGTGTTAATATTTCTCTTGATATAATATAATTTTTAACATCCAAAATATTTGTTACCTGTAAATATAGAAAAATAATTAGACATACAAAATATCCACCACTATTTCATCCCGTTAGGGCTAAAATTTTTCAAAACCCCTTCTTAGTGGATGTCCAGATTACGAAAATAAACATCTGTCCAAATTTTACGTTTCTACGCACAGCGGTTACGGTTGTGTACGTCTTACCTCAGTCAAACATGTCCTTTTATATATATAGATAATATTACAAAGTAGTAAATTATTAATATTGAGATTATTTTTACAGTCGGTAGCTGATTGTGTGGAAGCTCTCTTAGGAACCTACCTAATGAGTGGTGGCATCACTTCTGCCATTGGAGTTTTAGAGTATATGAAAATAATTCAGCCTAAGGTATTTTTGTTTTATATTAATTTTATTATTATTAATTTATTATAGTATTCATCTGCTATTAAGCGGCATTGAGTAATAATTATTAAATAGTTATATTTCTATTAAATATTATTAACATAAGCAATTAATTACAATTTTTCATAACTAAAACACATTTCTAAAATTCGTGGTACATACTCACACTTTTACTTTGTTTTTACGTTATTTCTGGCTTAAACTGTACAAAATTATGTTTTTTAAGGACAATTTCAAACAGTTTCTTTGTAAGAAAGTTGATACTGTTTTCACTTTGAAGAAAGCTACTGAAAGTGATATTGATTGGCTCCTAAACAGCTGTCGCAGCGATATTGAGAAGATCATTAACTATAAGTTTAAGGACCCGTCACTTTTGTTAGAGGTATGTTATTAATATAAACTGAAAAAAAATGGATTACATTATAATGTAGCTTTGGACATGGTTTTTTTAAGTTTACACTGCTGTATTCCTCATTTAGCAGGGTAGGTGGTGTAGCCGCTGATTGAGGCATTGCGTGTTGAGTGGCAGAACTCAACGCCGCGCATACTCTTGGTACCAGAGCGAAGAAATGAAAATATTAAATATTTCATTCCCCTAGTGGGAATGGGACTCGCAACTTGTCGCGTTTAAAGTCGCACGCTTGTGCCACGAATGGCAATATTTTTGTAAGAAAATAAAATTGAACGTTGCCTTGAAACTTAAAATTTATACTCATCGAGAAAATTTGCATTCTATCTAATACTCATTTGTACGCTTTTTCAACTCAATTCGATAAAGTTTAAGATAGTATAGTTCTTTTAATGCTGGAACTTATGTGAAATAGGCTAATCCTACTAATATTACTGTATAGTTTGATCTAAATCTGTTCAGTAGATTTGAGTGAAAATAAAGCAAACTCCCATCCTCACAAACTTTCACATTCATAGTATTATTAGAACAAAAAAATGAGAATAAACACGATAAATGTTGGGAACCAAAGATATTACTATTAAGGACCATTTAATGACCAATAATAATGTAAGAAACATAATATACCTACATGCTTTCACTCTTAAGTCATAACCAAGTTTATTTCAATAAAGTCAATGAGTAACAATTTAAAGAGTGTCTGGCATTTCTTCCACATGTAGGTACTTTAATAAACGAACAAAATTGTTGCTTGCGTATGTTTATCAAATTGTTTTTTTATTTACGTTTAAACGGACTTGATATAAATTTAAACTTGATAAAATTTTTTAAAGGCTTGAAACTTGAGGCCAGTCGTGACGCAAGTCATGGCATAAACGCGTCCGGTTGTGAGTTCAATTCCCCGTCGAGGAAATGAAATATTGTTTAATAATATTTTCGTTGTGTAGTGGCAAAGCGCGGCGTTGACTTCTGCCATTCTACACGCAATGCCACCAGAGTGGCAAAATGCGTACTCTGCTGTGTGCGGGATACAGCGTAAAGCTAAAAAAAATAATAAATTAAAGTACTAGCGTAGATAATTAGCATTTGAAGTCATGATGGATGATTCATGATCCATATTTTATTTGCATTCACATCTTTATTTATACCTTCGTATAGCAAAAAAACAACACAATGACATATTTCATATAACATCTTTTTTTCAATGTCTAAGTGTATACACAAAGGCCGTGGATTGATCTTCACTCAGAAAATAATTAAATTACTCAAAATCACTCTTTTAGTAATTCAATTATTTTCTAATATTCCCGGAATTTAAGTTGATCTCCGAAATTTATCACAGCTTTCCGAGTTACCCTACCCTGCCCCTAGGAGGATAAGATAGCGTGAAGTGAAGTTAATTTTTTGTGATACAATTTTTTTGCTAATTGATTAAATAATTTTTAAAATTTACATAAATATCTTTTAGGCATTTTCCCATTCATCGTATATTCGAAACCGCTTCACAAATTCCTACGAGCGTCTCGAGTTTCTCGGTGACGCACTTTTGGACTTCCTGATAACATCACACATATTTGAAAATGGACGTAGATTGACTCCAGGCGACTTGACCGACTTGAGATCAGCTCTGGTCAATAATGTCACAATCGCCTCTTACGTCGTCAAACTCGGGTTACACAAGTAAGTTCGATGACCTTTATTAATAAATTAATTAAAAATGTAAAATGGAGAACATTGTCAAAACACTCCGTCCTGATTTTAAGTTCTACTATCTAATCTCCTATGGGGTAAAAAATATGAATCTTCTTTTAAATTATATATAGTGTGATAACAAAAAATAAACCACTAACAATTTGACGTCTTTAGTTTTATTTAAAGTAATATAAACACATATAAGTAACTTATGTATGACATATCGTCGGCTTAGTGTTTTTTGTCGTTCAGTACTCGTACCCATACCATTTGAAAGTGATAAATAAATACAAAATAGAAGAATAATAAGAATATTCGAAATTGTAAAAAACTCATACGTTTTTAAAAAGGTGTTTTGCCTCTTCCTAAAATTGCTTAATAGGCTTAACCGACGATATTGCAGACCTCCAAACTCCAAATACATAGCAGCTTTAGGCTTATTTCCGCACTATGTAGAGGGAACGTAGTGCTAGGACAATCCGTTCTCCACTTGGCGCTTGATTTATGTGACCGAAAATAATTTAAATATAATCATTCATCCAGTTGGGATTGAACCCACGGGTCGAGTTTACAGTCAGATGCTGTACCTGGCGTCACGACCTTTCATATATATTTTTTACGTAATCATTTCAGATTCTTATGTTCCCAAATAAATGCATATCTAGAAAACGCTATAAAGACTTTCGTTGAACATCAAGAAGAAAGGGAACATGAGATCGTAGAAGATGTACTTTATCTTATAGATGAAGAGGATTGCCATATTGCCCAATATATAGATGTTCCTAAGGTTAGTTTTTCCTATTTCACAATGTATTCTTCATATAGCAGGATAGGCGGTGGGAACATGGTGTTAAGATACTTTGTTCCCCACGCACCTAACAATTTTTAAGACGCACGCACGTGTTCCCCGTGCAGCGCACAGTTGCGTATTAGGTGGCTGAACTCAACGCTGAACTTTGTCTGTTACGAGAGAGAAAATGAATCTTAATTTATTTCTTTCAATAGGATTTGAGCTCACAACCATCGCCTTTATAGTCAGACGCTGCGCCACGACGGCTTCGTTTCTATTGGTTATTATTGCTATTTCTATTTTAAATGATGATATTAAATATTCAAAAGTTTATTTATGATTGATTCATTCGTACACTAAATTACGTTTTCTTTTATTTGTATCTATTTATATATTGACCGAACAATTTACAATTAATCTTTTAATTTAAAATGAATTTGAATAATTGGAGTGCATAGTCATTTTATTTTTATTAAATACCTACTATAAAAGCTATAGCTATTAGTTTTTATAAGTTATGTATTAAGAATACATTTAGAATACGATGAATATGAGTAGCATTTAAGTATTAAGAATTGTATGACGGTTTTTTACTTTATCTTTTTCATATCAGTGTATCTGTGTAGATCTATCATCAGGTCACCTTGCCACCTTCAAAAACAAACAAAAAACTCAATTATTGCAAAATACTTGCATTCATATCATTTCATTTAGTAATCATTTCATAATATGATTATCATTGCTAAATCATTACGTCATGTTGTATGATATCACGATATACCCCATCGTGGCGCAGTGAACAGCACTGTACACGCTGCCGCGCGGGTCACCTGTTCACGTGACGGCGGCTTGCGGGCGGCATTCTAGTATACATTCATCGAGAATGAACACGGAAGAGCCTATTTGCTTATGAGTTATATACCGCTATATATTTTGAGTCAAAGACTTTCTTAAGCCTGCTTGTGACTTTATATTCCACACTAAGACTACACGAAAGTCGGTTTTGTAAGTACTTTAGGATGTCGATTGCATCCTTTGACTTTTTTATGCTTGCGTAATATATTGCATTTCATTAAAAGAAAAACTGATAGTAACATTAAGGTACAATTTCGTCAATTAGTAAATCAATAGATGCCTCATCCTCCATTTTCGTAGCTCCGTACGTCCATCCGCCTCAAACCGCGCGGGTCAAGTGAACAGGTCTATATATACAGAATAATAAATTTGTAATTTCAGTGTCTAAGTGACATTTTCGAGGCTCTAATCGGAGCCATATTCCTGGACACTGGCGGGGACTTGCAGCGAGTATGGACGGTCGTCTATAAAATTATGCACAAGGAGATCGATAAATTCTCAATGTGCATACCGAAACAGCCAGTTCGTGTATTGATGGAGATGATACACCATTGTCCTAGTTTTGGGTAAGGTTTTTTTATTTATAAATTAATATTTTAGACTTTTAGATATAACTCTAAAGCCGTCAGGGCGCAAGTGTGCGGCTGTAGATGCGACAGTTAGTAGACGGACGACGCTCGGGGGAATGAAATATCATTGTTTCCTCGCTCTGGTAACAAGGTAAAGCGCGATGTTGAGTTCCGCTACTCAACACGCACTGTCTGAAGAACTCGGCGGAAACCCTATTTTCCGGATTTTTATGGAGTGTCTTAGCACTAGGTTCCCAGGTTCCTCCTGTCTACCCTGCTATGTTCAGGATACAATGTGAATCTAAAATAAAGGAAGGTGATATGAGTTTTTTTTTTATTTAGTGTAAATAAATATTTCGTAACGGGAATGTACATACATATTTAGGGACACAAAGTTCATACTATCTTATATGTAAAAAAATGTATTAAAAAACAAATGAAACAATCTTGTTTAAACTTTCTTATTAACACATCTTCTATGTAACATTTTTTGTTTTATAACTTACAAATTCACTGTTTGTTTTCCCTAAAAATTAAATATGTAAATAATAATATTTTTTTATTTCAATTCATTTGTCTTTAAAAAGAGGATGTTCTATATTCGTCGGGTCGGATCTATGGTTGCCCGTCGATTTCTCCGTCATTTGTAGACCGATTTAAAAAAAAATATATATTTTTTGTTTTGAATTTCAAAATTTCTTCTTATTTCCAGTAACGCTATAACAACCAACTCGGCTGTACCCAAAATAATGGTGCCAGTCACTTTCACTAAGGATAGTAAACAGCACACTGCGTACGGAGTGGGCTCTAATAAGTCACAAGCGAAACGGGCAGCGGCCAAACTAGCCTTGAAAATATTAGCGGCTTAAACTTTTAGTTTTAAATTTTTTAAAAAAGTATATTAATTGTAAGTTTTGTATTTTATAAGTTAAAACTATATTGTAGATTTAAAAAATATATATTAATTGTTAGTTTTAAATTTTATAAGTTAAAGCTATAGTTTGTTGCCAGTCTTGGCGCAGTGGCACAAGTATGCGTTCGATTGGTGTGTGTCCTCGCTTTGCTGACGAGGCAAAGCGCGGCGTTGAGTTCTTCCACTGAGCTCTAAATGCCTCCAAAATTCGGCGGAAAGTAGGACGGTAGTGTATTAATCGAAAACGGTGTGTCTTAACACTAAGTCCCCACATTCCCTTTGCCTACAATGCTATTTGCGGGATGCAGCGTAAGGCTATAAAAAAAATATAAGTTTTAAATGTTAAAAAAATAATTTCTTTTTTGGATTTTAAAAATTCAAACGAATATGTATTGATATGTGTGTAAAGGGTGGAATATAATGTTTTAACCCTAGGTGCTCTATACTTACTGTACTGATTAATTATATTTATATTAATTTTAAATGGTTTCATTGTTTGTTGTTGTGTTTTATTATGCATAGTTATTTACATGATACTAAAACAGAAACAATGAAATGAATTGTTCAACAAAAGTATGATTGGAACTCCTACAGTTAAAAAAAATTTGCTACGTTTTCAAGTTTTTTATGGAATCTCAATTATTTATGTAATAACTATATATATAAAAGGACTTATCCTCACTGACTAAGGTAAGACGCACGCACAGCCGTAATGCTGATGGTAGAAACGTGAAATTTGAACAGATGTTTACATCCACTAAGAAGGGATTTTGAAAAATTTTAACCCTAAAGGGGTGAAACAGGGATTAAAAGTTTGTATGGAAAATATTTTAAATCGGCACTGATTTTTATAAAATTGTAAATTCACTCTTAAAAATATTTAATTGAACACGTGTTTCACGGTTTTTTTAGAATTTACCTCCTAAGGGGTTGAAATTTTGTATGGAAAAATCTAACCACCACTGATTTTTATAAACTTATACTTTTCAAAATATTTCATTGAACACATGTTTCGTTGTTTATTTTAATTCATTCCCTAGAGGTGTAAATAAGGGGTTGAAAGTTTGTATAAAAAAATCTTTAAATCGCCACAGATTTTTATAAAATTTGAAATTGATACTCCTAAAAATATTTCATTGAACACGTGTTTCGTGGTTTATTAGAATTCACCCCTAAGGCTGCAAATAAGCAGGCGAAGCTGCGTGCGTCCGCTAATTATATATAAGGATTTATTAATTAATTTTAATGTACTTTGTATCGGGCTTCATATACATTGTTATAAATAAATGTATATTTTTTACTTAAAAACTATAATTTAAATCTTCGATTATTTTTAGTGTTTTATTTATGCTAATATTATATTTAATGCATTAAAATAAATTATAGGTAATATTGATGGATTTTACTATTTGAGAACTGTACTTGAGATGTTGGCAGGCGCTTAAAGCCTTGCCAAGTGTCAGTATAACGTAATTTCTAATATAGTTCTTAATATACTTTATAATTTATGAAGTAAAGTTAGGTACTAATTTGTGACCCTTATTTTCCTATTTAATTGCTAAAGTAAACTAAACTACATATTCTCTAATAATATCAATCAGTGATGTGTATGTGCACAGAAATTTTCAAGTTTTATAAGTTAACGAGTCTAACGTGGCTCTGAGGCCATGTCTTCTCGTACCTGTTGATTAAATATTTGTTACATACTCACTTGACATTCAACATGGTTGGTGAAAATATTAATTGTAAAATTTACAAGATATTAAAATTTTGTCGAGTTTCGCCACACACGCAACACGCCATGTCTGCTGCTGCCCACAAATCGGGGAAACGTGGAGTGTCTAACACTAGGTTCCCTCTGCCTACTCTGCTGTGCGCTGCTACCCAGATATAGTGTGAACTGAACATTAAAAATATAAAATTGTCTACCTAACAAACAAACAACATTTAACAAAAGAAACAAAACACAACACAGGCGATTCTTATACGTTTATATCATTAAATTACAAGAAGTAAGTGCTGGGTCTCTTGTAAGCGAATGTATTGAGTCGCTTGTAATGGTGGACGCGCTTGGGCAGTGGGAAGCGGATGGAACTGTTGTGGAACTGCTTCACTTGTGGCCGGCGGCAGGCGGCCGCCTTTATTACTTCTACTTTGATGATCTGTTGAAATATTATGTTTTTATCAAAAGAGAACAAGTATTTAGTATAACTAATTTGTTGTGAAAAGGAATCAGGAAAGTTATGAATTTTGCTTATAATATACCGTCTCTATTCCTAATTTTCCACTCATATCACACCTCAACAGGCAATGCCTCGAGAATTTGACGGAAAGTGAGGAAAAAAAGCGTCATAATGGATCTTAACACTATGTTTCCAGGTTCCCTCTGTCTACCCTATGAAAATAAAAAAAATATTTACCTGAATGGAATGAGCTCTAGCTCTATGACGGGCTCCCATGTCACGGTAGCACTGTGTTACGGCACCGCCCACGCTCAGGTCACGGTACTCGCGGTACATGTTGTGAACACCCGACCTGGACTCATAACGCAGCCAGATGCCAAAGTTCTTGATCTTGACTGGACTCTTTTCTGGGATTTCCTGTAATTGACAAATATAAAAATTATATTTTATAGAGGAATACTGAAACAAGATTTTGAGCCGAAACTGAAACACTAAAACTTTTTAATATATTGACTATGTCACTGTCAACTATTTTTCACTATATTGCATAAGAAGAAGACTGGTTGGTTGGTTGCCTTATAAGACTGGTGGTTTCCAGTCCTGAATATTGAAAAATTAAATGAAGTCAGTCATCTCTAATGTTCTATGAATCCATATTCTTATAAAAGACACTGTATTTGCAAACCTTATGACACAAATTGAATCTAAAGTCATTGTTTTAGTAATCAAACGTTTTTTGGGAATAATATAGTACCAACCAGACTATTCAGATTTAGTTGCTAAAATGTTTCAAATTTTTTACATATTACTAAACTACGCTATGCACTACTATACGCTACTAAACTATGATCACTAAGACTACTACTGAATTTTAATGAAGGATTATCCTGATTCCTCAAGACCATGACAGAGAAGCTTACAGAAAAACGTATTTCATATTTTTTTTAATTTATGATGTACAGTATATACAATTTTTGGTTTCATATTGTTACATATTATAGCTATTAATTCTTGCTTGCTTCATTGTCCTCTTTCGTTTTGACACCAAGTAAGTGTTAATTCATTTAATTTGTCTATTCAATTTATTTCTACTAGATTGGAGAAGGGTGGAATAAAAAATAAAATTATACAAAATATATTTTTCAAAATTGTATAAAGATTTAATGCAGGATTCGAACCCTTGATAATTGTACAGCTTAATGGTGAAATTGTTTTGAATTGTTCCCCATTGGTGCAGGTTTGAGTCCACCTACATTCATATTTATAAATTAAATTTATAAAGTGTAGGATATCTAACAAAATTAGGAATTTCCTCAAATTAATAGCTCAAATAACTTTAGTTTTTGTTACTACAAATAAATCAAATTTAAACAAATTTTGGGAGATAAATACTCAACTATGAAAACCTATCCACCCAAGATTTACATTCATTCGTTATAATTAATTTTATTGTCACCACAATCATTAGCAGTGATACCTGACAAGACAAGTCTTTCACTACATTCAACAAAAAAAATATAACAGTAACTAATGGTCTCATTATTCCTATGATATTTGACAAAAATATTTGAAACAAAAAAGTAAAAATGGTGTGTTGTAAAACAATCAAGTTTGGTATTCACAAGAGAATTCTTAATATTTGATCAGATGAAGTCATTTATGAATTGAAATTGGAAATTAAACTCGAAAATATCTACAGATTGTGTATGCATTGCATAGTCATTTATAAGTTTACACATGCAGGAAATGAGGATGATGTCTCATCCTTAATCAGATACATCTTATGAAATAACAGTACAATAACTTTAAAACCTTCAATAGAAACAATATTATAAAAAAAATTTTGCTTATTTCAGCAATTGACCATTAGTAATCCAATGCCAGTGTAAAATATATTTGACTGTTTCACATATACTACTACTTAACACAGAAATTTGCTACTAAGGGCAATTTTCTAAAATTTTCTTAAGTGATTGCTATAATAATGACAAAAAGATTAGTAACAGATTCCTATCATTCAACATATTTTATCTAGCAAAAAGCAATGTCAACTAGGCAATGGCTCGTCTAACAAATTATAAGCTGAATTAATTAATTAAAATAAATGTAATTATATTTTTCATAAAATTAATTGCCTGGATAAAAAAAACACAAATGCAAAACGCGTTTCGTTGCTTACCTTAATTGAAACAATTTCGCCAGTAGTCTTCTTGAACTTCTTCAGTTGCCTTAAGAAGTACCAGAAACGTGATTTAGCAACAATTGGGTCTGGAGAGAAGATCCTCATTTTATATAGAGGAGGTTTCGGCTCACTGTCCGACGGCAGCTTGCGGCCGATGACTTCATATTCCTTCAACTAAAATATAAAAAATATGTAAATACTTGTGTATTACATTAAGAACTAGCAAACGACTTTAATATATAAAATCAAATAGTATGGCTTCAAATTATAGACATTCACGTGAATGATATTTGAACATGTCGAGCACCAACACGACATAACCTATAAAATATAGTTAACAATAATCTAACAATTTATAGCAATAAAATAATAAATTCTATTAAAATTATACATTAGCAATTAAAATGGTTCTTTTGATAGGGGTGTTTAAGGAAACTTTAATTCATACAAAAACTTATCACAAGTAGGAGTCCGCGGCAACGTGTACCGAACACAATCCAACAATAGTACATTCATAAACACTAATTTTAAGCACTTTAACAAGCATTATCCACTATTTATGATTTCAGTAATTTTTTGACTTTCAAATACAGTATTTTCACAGCAATATTTTTATTTTTTTAAAACTTACCTCTCCTTTAGCCTTCATTTTGAGAGATTTTAGTTAAAAAGATCTGTCAACGGAAACGGATCACTAAAGAAAGAAATATGGCGTCATTAGTATTGCCATGTTAAGTATAGGTAATATATAAAATAACAATAAAACTAATTTATAATGATAAAATAATATTAATACGAACTTGAAGTCACTCGTGGCGCAGGGGCACAAACGTGTGACTATACGCGCGCGACAGATTGTAGGTTTGATTCCCACCTGAGGAAATGAAATCTTTAATATTTTCATTCCTTTGTTATGGTAACGTAGCGGCATTGAGTTCAGCACTCAACACGTAATGCCTCAACGGAAAATGTATTAATGTGTAAAAAATGTCTTAATACTAGGGCCTATCCAGCCCTAAAAGATATATTAAAATTAAATAATGATCCGAAGATAAGCCCTTTTTTTCCCTTTTCGTATAAAAAATATTAAACCTTTATGAATAATATTTTTTTGGTGCATTTAGAAAAAAAATCAGATAATAATCAACCAAATCTTTAAGTTAGCGAGACGAGAAAGATAAATACAAACTACACGCAATGAACTTAGAAATGCAACATAAGTGTTTGTGGTGTAACTTTATTACTCAGTACCTTTGAAATGGCGTTCCGTAATTCAGTACAGCTTCAGACGATCCCCCTCAGATCAAAATAATTTGTTAGAAATTATTTTGATCCGTCAATCTGTCATTATATTTGAGCTAAGAGCGAAACATAACAACCAACAATATTATTTATTTATTTATTCCTGTATCGTTACGCTGTATCCCACACACAGCACGATAGTTTTGATAGTTCGTTAAAACTTTACATGGGTTTAAATCGTAGCTGGCTGGAGTACACAATCTGCATTGTTGCGTAAAATGATTTACTGAAGGGAAAGTGTCATATGAGTCAAAGTTGATTTGTAAGTGAAGTCACGAATTGTCACATAGAGTTGTTAATTGTTGACAAGTTCCTTGACGTAAAGGTAGTTAGGTACAATGTTAAGTTTTCCGTAATAAAAAAATAATTTATGAAATAATATGTAATATTTATAATAAAAGTCAAAGTCACAATATAGAAAATGTTGTCAAGAAACTTAAGGAAGGTTGTAAAATATTCGTTGTTCGGTGGTGTCACGATTGGAAGCGGAGTAGTTGCTCTTAAGTATTCCGATGCTGATTATAATTCGTTTGCTATAGTTAGACTTACGAGGACCGCATATACAGCTGTAGATATCGGTAGGACTTATCAATCCATGTTATACAGCAAAGAATGGGACAAAAGTTCTGATGAATATATGCAGATCAAAAGTCAAGCTCATCAAATTGGGGCAGAGAAATTGCTTAAATTATGTAAAGCTAACAAAGGTGTGTATATAAAAGTTGGACAACATGTAGGTGCACTTGACTATTTATTACCAAATGAATATGTTCAAACAATGCGCATTTTGCATAAAGATGCACCAAGAAATACTATAGAAGAATTGTATGATGTGATCAGGCAAGATCTAAAAAAGGATGTAAGTATGCTTTATATAGTAAAAAAAAACAAGATGAATGTGTGTGTGCTTATTGTGTTTATTTATCTCTATTGCATAATTATTACATCATGTTATATTTCATAGAAATATGATTTTGTTTCTTATCTGTTACAGCCAGATGACCTATTTGATGAATTTGATTCAGAGCCACTAGGGACAGCATCATTGGCACAAGTTCATAGAGCTAAATTAAAAAATGGCTCCGAAGTAGCTGTTAAAGTTCAACACCATTTTGTGAGAAAAAATATAAATATTGATTTAAAATGGATGGAATTCATTATAAAGACAATGTCAAAAGTTTTTCCTGATTTTGAAATGCAATGGCTAGTTGATGAAACTAAGAAAAATATTACAAAAGAGTTAGATTTTCTACAAGAAGGTAGAAATGCAGAGAAAGTATCGGAGATGTTTCAAAATTATAAATGGCTTAAAGTCCCAAAAATATATTGGGATTACAGCTCAGAAAGGGTTTTAATGATGGAGTATGTTAGTGGAGGTCAAGTCAATGATGTTAAATATTTGGATGTAAGTAGTATTGCTTGTAAAATATTTTGTTATTAAAATATGCTTAATAAGATTTGAATAAAGAATGGATATGTCTATATCAAGAGTCTATTCTGCACTTTCTGCCTCGATTTTATAAATAAAGCCACAATGTCTTAAGCATTGTGGTTTTGGTGAGGTAACTGAATGCTGCATTTGGTCTTTCCAGTTGCTAGGAAAAGAGTATTTTTAAATATGATTTAGTTATTTTTCCTTCAAGTGGTGATTGGGAGAAAATAATTAAACAATATTTAAAAATACTTTGAATGCACAACTATTACACTTACTGTGAGACACTATCCTTTCTCCACAATGGCATTAACAGATTTAATAATGACTTAATGATGATGATGTATTTCAATACGAAATAATGTATTTTTGTGTTAACATTAAAAAATGCAATTTAATCCTTCAACTAAAAATATTATTTATTTTTAGGAACATAAAATAAGCAGACCCGACTTATGTACAAAGTTAGGTGATCTGTACTCCCACATGATTTTTGTGACAGGATTTGTTCATAGCGATCCGCATCCGGGGAATATATTAGTTAAGAAAGATCCGGAAGATAAAGATGTTACTGTATTTTTGTTGGACCATGGTCTATATGCAGTAAGTTTTAATATTTTTTTAACAAGGTAGACAGAGGGAATCTAGTGTTAAAATACTCTGTTGCTCACAGTTTATACCTCAAATTTTTTTTATATATAACTTGTACAGTGACAGAATGGAACACATTCCCCTGAGTTGAAGTTAAGTTGAGTTCTGCTACTCAACAACCACTACATTGAATTTGTATTAAAATAAACAATTGCTGGAAAGTAGAGAACAGTGTGAAGCAGGTTATGGTATTCTGTATATTAACATATTAAAAATGCTTGCAGATTTGTAAATTATACAAAATCAGGTTCATGCTGTATCCTGCACACAGCGGTGTAGGCAGAGGGAGGGTGATATAATAAGTATGATAATAAAAATAAAATATTATGGTTACTAAGTAACTATTTAATATATGAAAATACAAATTTTTATGACTATATTTATAGCTGTGATAGTGAAATGTTATATAATACTTCTATTTGAGTTTTATAATTATAATAATTTTTTTTTGCCCAAAATGCGTTAACTTAACAGTAGGTTCCCTCTATCTACCCTTCTATGTAGCAGGATACGGGGCTAAGTTAAAAAAAAATAATGATATAACTCATAATATAATATAAAAATGTATGTTTTATTTTTCCATAGCAACTTACAGACAAATTCAGGTATCATTATTCAAAGTTATGGTTGTCTATAATATCGAGGAATAGAGATCAAATTCGAGAACATGCGGAGGCCTTGGGCATTCAAAAGGAGTTGTATGGACTGTTCGCTTGTATGGTAACTGGACGTCCATGGGATGTTATATTGAAAGGCATTGATAAAACAAAACCGTCCTCAACTGAGGTTAGTTTATTTTTAAATTTGAATATATAAATAAATAAAATATAACTTAATTACAAACTGAAAAAAGTAAGTAATATTAATAATGTAATAAAAATATTATTGACAAAAATAAACGGGAATGGGAAGTGTTAAGACACTATGTACCCCTATTTCCGCAGAATTTTTCAAACATTACGTGTTCAGTGGCGAATGTCAACGCTGCGCTTTGCTATGTTACCAGGGCAAGGGCAGTAAAAATAATAAATACTTAATTCTCCGAGTGGGAATCGTAAGCACCGTCGCGTTTTCAGTCACACGATCGACGCTTGTGCCACTGCGCCACGACTGGCCTCTTAACTTAAATATATTTCTAAATTTTAATATTTATTTTACAGAAATCGACATTCCAAAACGAGTTACCAAATTTCTTACACCACGTCACGCAATGCTTAGAACACGTGGACAGACAAGCTTTATTAGTATTAAAAACTAATGATTTAATAAGAAGCATAGAATATGCCTTGGGAATGCAAGAGAGGATGTGCGGGTTCATGGTCATGACGGAATGCTGTACTAAGAGCATATACCAATTGGAAGTCAAGGTAATACCTATATATTTTATGAATTATTTATTAAAAAAAAATGTAAAACGTTTTTGACAACACTTTTTTTTTAAGTTTTACCATATAATTCTTTAAGAATGGAAATTTCCATTTTATGTCTTAAAACTCACGCAAACAGTTGCAGGCGACGATTATTTATCAGTAAAAGGTCAATCAAGAATGGGTCTTTACTATGTATAGTAGTATAAATTAATTTAGCTGCACTTTGTATCCCTAGCAGCATAATCAGAGAGGAAATAGCAAAGTAGTATAGCGTATAAACGCAACTGGTTATAGGTTGGATCCCCACTTTGAGGAAATTAAATATTTATTTAAATTTATATTTTTATTCCTTCGCTCTGGGTACGAGGCNCCACGTCACACAATGCTTAGAACACGTGGACAGACAAGCTTTATTAGTATTAAAAACTAATGATTTAATAAGAAGCATAGAATATGCCTTGGGAATGCAAGAGAGGATGTGCGGATTCATGGTCATGACGGAATGCTGTACTAAGAGCATATACCAGTTGGAAGTCAAGGTAATACCTATATATTTTTGAATCATTTATTAAAAAAAATTGTAAAACGTTTTTGACAACACATTTTTTTTTTAAGTTTTACCATATAATTCTCTAAGAATGGAAATTTCCATTTTATGTTTTAAAACTCACGCAAATAGTTGCAGGCGACGATTATTTATCAGTAAAAGGTCAATCAAGAATGAGTCTTTACTATGTATAGTAGTATAAATTAATTAAGCTTCACTTTGTATCCCTAGCAGCATAATCAGAGAGGAAATAGCATAGTAGTATAGCGTATAAACGCAACTGGTTATGGGTTGGATCCCCACTTTGAGGAAATTAAATATTTATTTGAATTTATATTTTTATTCCTTTGCTCTGGGTACGAGGCAAAGCGTTGAGTTCCGCCACTCAACACGCAAAAGCCTCCAAAATTCGGCGGAAAGTGGGGAACAGTGTCTTAACACTGGGTTAATGGAAATATAAATTTAAATAAATATTTAATTTCTGCGAGTGGGGATCGAACCCACAACCATCGCGTTCAGTCACACCTTTGTGCCGCTGGGCCACGACGGCCTCAATTTAAAGTCATATTTCGTAGTGTACACATGTTGTGCATATGATATTACTCATATCAATACGTATTATATATTTCAATCACGTCTTTGTTGATAAGTTTCCGGGTGCGGTTTCGTCGTGATGCCGCGTTTATACTATTTTTATTTGTAATAAAAAGGTATCGTATCGTATTGCCGTTAAAATCATTGAGCTATACTGGAGAATATTATAAATTTGCTTTAACTTCTTAATTATAATATAAACATTGTTTTTCTTAATAACGTAATTAAAACATGAGTTCGATTTCCACTCGTAGATATGAAATATTTTCATTTCTTGGTTCTGGACTCATCCAGGCAACCTCCCACTGCCTACCCTGCTAAATACAGGATACAGGCGTGGAGCTGTATAAAACATATAAAAAATCATAATAAAAATTATTAATTTCATGTTTCAGAAAGCACAGTCGTCGATTAGAAGGCAATTGTTAAACACGAAGTATATATGGTCTTTGTTTGTGCTGTATTTTTATGGTATGTATCTATCACTAAGGAACCGGTTAAATCTATATAGCTAGAGTTCCTATATCTAATTAGTCTTCTTATGTAGAAACCAAAAATATTTATTGAGCTTATGATGCTTTAGATATTGAAGTCTATAATAATATAATATAAGGTTATATAATATTAAATAATATGTATATAAAACAAATGGGGCTGCCATATTCACTCTTATTAAATATTTAGTTTTGCATATTATAATAAATCTATATGTAAACGCACATATTAAGTCTAATTTTATGAAATAATATCACGTTTTACTTCTTCCAATTATTACAATTCTTGTTTTTAGTGTCTGATGATCATTGTTATAAAATAAAAATTATTACAACAATATTATTGAATATTCTATTTTTGAAACAAAGATATTTAAATTAATATTTTATGGGAAATACAAATAAAATTATACTAATATTGATATACTGGCATATGGCAACCCTAAACAAAATGATGCAAAACAGGTTTACTAGTCACCATGTTTCTAATTTTACCTCAAAATAGTTTCAATTCTTTTCTAAGCAATGTATAAATATAAATTGTAATAACATAGCTAATTTTGTACATTGTATATAGAGTTTTTTATAATAAGTTTTTTTATCGATTATAAATGTACAGGACAGTATTTATTGTAAATTGGGAATAAAAGATATATTTTATGCTAAGTTATTGTTTTAATTTCTATCAAACATGAATCCTATTTTCCAAGTCTGATAATTTATTACTTAGTGTCACTAAGTCACTTTGTATTTTAAGGAGAATGTTTGCAAAATTATCTCTGCTTTTTCTTCCGTGGATCTTGAAGAAAATGGATGTGGTCGATGTTTTGCTTGACATTTCGGATTTTCGATAATCAGCGTTCAAATTTTCATTTAGATTCGAAGGTATAGTATTGCGGATCATTTTGTTATTTGTCATTATAGTATATGTTGCTGTTATAAAAAAAATAGTAAGTAATATTATTTTATTAGTATTTTTAAAATAGTCAAAACTGAGGCCGTCGTGGTGCAGGGGTACAATGTCGTTACTACAAACGCTAATAAAGTGGGTTCGGTTCCCACTCGAGGAATTAATTCTTTTCAGTCCTTTATTCTTCGATCTGACAATGTTTTAAAAAAATTGCGGATAGTGAAGATCGGAGCGTCTCAACACTAATTTCCCTCTGCAAGAATACAACAATACTGTTGTAATTATTAATTTGTTATATGTTTTTACCCTTTTTACAGTTTTATTATATATGTATAGAGTATAGATTATACTTACAATGCTCACTATCTATGTTTTTCCCATTGTATTCAAGGTTAATTTTTTCTTCAAAAGCATTGTTGATTGAAGCTAAATTTTCTTCTTTGAATTTTTTAGTTCCATCCATTGTTATCATATTATTAAGCAGTGGCGAATAGGCTTTAATGGATTGCAGTATAAAAAAGGACATTAGTTATTTAACCTCTATATTGGAATATATCTACATAGATACCTAAAGCGTCGTTTTATACATTAACCATTCTTTAACTACCGCCAGAGGTTAAAAATCGTGAAACTGAAACTCAGCGGTTAAAAATCGTGAAACTGGTTTAACGATATCGCAGTTACAAGGATTATGCCGGTTTGAAAACGAAGTTCAAGGGGTATATATGCATTGTTGCTATTACATTAAGAAGCAGAAAAGAAAACGTCATAAAAAATTTCGCTTATATTGGTTCTATCCTCTTACTAGCTAATGATTAAAAGGCCACCGTGGTGCAGATATATTACTACTGTCATAGTTCACTTTAGTAGTGAAGCTACCGTATGAAAAATGAACAAACTCACACATTTCTTTCCCAGGAAGATACACTTCTAAGTAATATGGATGCTGTGGATCATTGCCCTTGCGCAAGAAAGTCAAAGGCAATTCTTTACCGTCCTCAGTTTTTAATATTATAATTTCTTCGCAATAGTCAGGAAGATCAAGCAAATGCCACACTTTCTGTCTAAGTTTTGATATTGTGGCAGTTGGTTTTATTGCTATGTAGTGAAGTTTATCATCAAAAACTAAAAATTGTAGGATTATTCATATACCTCAATAATAATAATATCTCATTTATATTAAGGTATATAAATAAATTAGGCAATAGTAATTTGAACAAATATTTATGTATTTCACCGTGAGATCTTGGGAATACGTATAATTTATACTTGCGCGTTAATTCAACCATATATTGTATTAATCGAATATTGTTATCCATAGTTTTAGTATAATATAAAACTTACCGCCAAAATCATAGCGGCGTATTTTCAGAAACGTTATAACATCTTTTTTGAACAACATACTGGGGATTTTTAAAAGCTTTATTAAAGACATTGGACTTTTATATGATTGTTTGTGTTGTAATTTTAATTAACAATTACGCCAGTTACAGACAATTTTGTAAATCTGACAGACGGCAAGACTTGTCACCCCAGAAGCTTAAAATTAGTCATCTATTGTAATTTTTTTTAAATTTCTTTTGCCTGTTTTTTTACATATTGATTTCCATAACGTTTACCGTAGTTGTATCTATATCTCCGAAATCTAAATATTCATAATTAAGTATATTAAATGGTGGAGATGCTTAAAGATAAAAATATAATTTGAAATCTGCTTTTCTATGAATTAATGGATAATATTTTCACGCACTAGTGATTTCCAAATTTTCTTTTTTTAAAACTAGTGTCAGTAAATTGATATATTAAATTTTTCTGTCAATTATTGTGACCATACACAATCAGGCCCTATATATTATTATATGCGGTCTTTATGTTCCCATGGACACTCAGTTGGTCAATATTGAACTTACCTGGAGGTAGTCTTTCTGAACTTTTATACATACTGTTTACTCGAAATTTCGTCCAAAATAAGAGCAATCTTAAATTTAAATCGCCACAACTATCTACAGCTACAGATCACGATATGTCGAATGTACTGTACAATTTAAATATAAAATAAATAAAATAAAACACATATAGATAAACATATATTTTTTAACTAACTAGTAATATTAATAACAATTATAATTGTTCATTTTCAAGTTTGACGGCTTGTATGGCAAATGCCAGCATGGGGGAACTGATCCAAGCCCATTTATTAATGATTGGATAATACATCAAACCGTAAATTATTTGCACGTGACAGTTATCTGTAAATAATATTGTAGATATAGAATGTTACTAGAATAGGCACAGGGTCGCAAGCGTGTGACAGTAAATGCGATGGTTGCGGGTTCGGTTCCCGCTCGGAGAAAAGAATTATTAATTTGATATTTTTTACACGTTGATTGTGCTTGCTACTAGAGCAAGTAGCAAGGACAATCACGGCGTCGAGTTCCGCCTCTCAAGTCTCAACACGTAATGCCTCGAGATTTCGGCGGAAAACGGGAGAACGGATTGTCTCAACATTAGGAACCCTCTGGTAAAGGACTAAAAGAGACATCATAAAGAAAAGAAAGTTAAAGAGAAAAAATCATAAATAAAAATAAAGAATTCATTACATATTATACAAATACGAACGTAAATCCTATAATAATAAAAAAAAAACTAAAAAATCTTACTCCTTTCCAAAAGAAACGTGACTTCATTAGGCGTAGAGAACTTCTCATACTCGTGTGTGCCTTTCGGAATAGCCTTTAATACATATTCAGCGACACATATACCCAAGAACTGGGTGAGTCTAGATTTGTTGGGGGTAGTTATAAATATTTTGCCACCAGGTTTCAGAGTTTGTACACAAGATTTAATAAATAGTTCTTTATCCGCCACGTGTTCTAATATTTCCGAAGCAACGACTGCGTCATAGTGATTTGTATATTGCTTTGCGTGGTCCTGGAATTTACAGAAAAGGTCCTAAATATTAATATAAAAAAGTGACTGTAAACACAACAGGTTGTGTGTTCGATTAGGCGCGGCGTTAAATTATAAGTGTAAAAGTTACATATTTTATGTTAACAAACTAATGAAAATAATTTATATAGTATATTTATATTTCTGTAGTAAAATCAGGTACATAATTGAATCCACTATTTGTTAACCTGAGATTTAAATGTAATATTTTATTATTGCTTTTGGAAAGATTTTGAGAATGCTTATACCAGGTAGGATAAAAAATAATCAACCGTATCCTAAACAATTAAAAGTAACAATTAAAAAATAAATAATAATCAAACAATCGAAATAATAAATCAACCAATACTACTAAGAAAGATATTTTTTTTAATGGTGGTAATTAAAGAAGACCTACCTCAATAGTTTCACACTTGTATGCAGGTTTATTATTGCTTATTTTTGGATCTATTTGACTGTGATCAGTTGCCAATTCCACTAGTTCTTTACTTGCATCTATTCCTGTTACATTCGCGCCCACTCTTGCTAAGGCCTTAAATGTTTCAGAAATATTAAAATATTTATTTAGAAAATATAAAAAAGTTGAACATAGTGGGATTTGAAACTCTTGGAGGGTTCCCGCTACATTAATTTTTTTTGTTGTCTAAATAAGTATTTTTATTTCCTAAGTGTAGAATAACATTTTAAAAATGTACAAAATATTAAAAGTTAGTATTATATTTTGGAGCTGTCAGTGGTACAGTGGTACAGTGAGCAGGCATATGAATGTAAACATGATGGTTGTGTGTTTGATTCCCCCTTGGAGAAAGATTATATTTAATTTGTTTTCATTGTTATGCTGTGGTGAACAAAATTCAGCATTAAGTTATGCTACTCAACACAACACACAACACACTCAAAAAATGTAGTGGAAAAATGTCTTCCACTACATTTTTTCACTCAAAGGAAAAGTATTTAATATTTTTATTTCCTTGCTTCTATAACAAGACAAAGAGTGGTGCAGAATTTTGCATTCAACACACCATGAAAAGGACCAGTAGCTGGCGATCTGTTTGTATTGTACTGATGTCTTAACTTATTTTATTTATAATATATAAAATATTATTAATATACAATACCTCTGATAGAATCCCACCTCCACATCCAACATCTAAAATTGTTTTATTTGATAAAGGTAAAATGGTTCTTCTTTCTAATGAAGGAGGAACTATTCCATCTCTTATAAAAGGCACCCTGACAGCATGTAAAACAAAGAGTTATTAATAAAGTGAATTATTTATTTTCCAGTACAATTTAGTAGTAAGAGCTTAGTAGAGGCCAGTTGTGGCACAAGTGTGTGATCTTAAACATGACTGGTTGTGGGTTCAATCTCTACTTGAGGAAATGAATTATTTAATTTCTCATTCTATTTTCGAGGAAAAGCATGGCATTGTTCCGCTACTCAACACACAATGCCTTTGGAAATTGGCACCAAATGTGGAACAGAGTGTAGGATCGGACTAGGATCTCTCTGTCTACCCTGTTGTGTGCTGGATGCAACATTAAAAATGGTACAAAAATGGCAGTAAGACCATTGTGGTTCAGCAGCAGAGCATCAGACTGTAAAAGAGAGATTTTAGATTTATATTTATATTTTGGTAACAAGATAAAATATTGCATAAGTTCTGCTGTGCATAATGTCTTGAAAGTATGAAGCTATAGTTGAAAAATTATATTTATATATGTCTTACCTTACTAAATTATAGCTGTGCAGAGCTATCATGGGACCATTTTTATCCCACCATTGTTTCACTAATTGTGAATGTTTTTCCACATGAGTAGTATCTATAGTTGTTCTTGGAGCTGTTTTGTTGTTTACTATGGTTGAAGAGGTTATTTGTTTGCATAATATTTTATTATTTATATATGGTTTGCTATAATAAATAGGGTTTTATAGTAAAGTGCACTATATAGTTTAGAAAAACAAATAATTAGCAGATGCTCAAGACTTACACAATGGCAGGATAAGTTACACTCATACTCCTCAACACTGATGAATTCATGTTCAGTTCGGACCAAACAATAATTATTTACAACTGTATTTTGTTATAGTAACGTAGAACTGTTCTGCTTGCTAGTTAAATAAATGTAAAATTATACAATTTTAAGAAGACATGCATTTTCATATAGACCTTTTAAAATACAGATTTTTTTATTGTAATTATTTTGTTAATTATTATTTAGAATTAGCCGCAAGCGCCATACATTTCTTATTCGTCTCCCTGAAGTCCTGAAATGTCAAGTGTCAACTTCATGTTCAATTCAATGTGACACCTGACATTGATTTTGCAAATCGCAAATCGCTTTAGCTTATGATGCTGCCATATAAAACGTAAAGAAGCATCTAAAGGTGTGATGGTAAAATTTTGAATATTATGTCGTACGATAAGATCATTGTGAGCGGATGCTTCCAATAATTTACATAATATAAGCACCAAAAAATTCAACCAGTAAAGGATTAAAAGTCAAACCAAGCCGGTCCGGCTTGGTCCGGCGGCAACGCCACGGTTGTTAAAGTTCAATCCCCACTCGAGGAAGTGAAATATTTATTTACGTTTATTCAATTCAATCGCTCTGGTGTCGAGGCAAAGCGCGGTGTTGAGTTCTGCCACTCAACACGCAATGCCTCCAGAATTCGGCAGAAAGTGGGGAACGGAGTGTCTTAACACTACGTTCCATCTGCCTACCCTGCCGTGTGCGGGATACAGCGTGAAGCTGATTTTATTTCAATTTTATGACACCACAACAGCGTAGGCATAGTTAAAATAGTAAAATAATTTGAATGTAGTAGGTAAGTATTGATATTGTAACATATTGAATAGAACAATAAATAAAAATATATGAATTGGTAAATTTAATTGTAAAGGTTAGGTAAAAAGATAATATAATTAAAGATTTATTCGCATCCACATATAAGTAGTTGAAATACTAAATTTTATAACCTATGTCACTACATGTTTAATATGGTGTTCAACATTTAATATTTTATTTTTATAGAATATTATCATCTACTTAGGTAAGTTTTACGGCTTGCATGGCGGACATGAATAGTTTATGGTTAGTCCAATGATATTTGTTTGCTAAGGGAAGGTATTTGAAACCTCGTTCTAATTCTATAGCACAGTTATCTGTAAAAAAATATAATAAAAACTTTATAAGCTCGTCTTACTTTTTGATCTGATTAATCAAAATAAAACATTATGTTGTGAAAGGAATAAAAATAATTATAATTTTAATGGGAATCTAGTGTTAAGACGAGTCATTCCCAATAAAACACTTCAGTTTCCGCCGAATTCTGGAGGCATCGTGTATTGAGTGGCCGAAGCCAACGCCGCACTGAGCGAGGAAATGAAAATATTCAATATTATATATTATATATTAGAATAATTCAGAATAATTGATTATCTCGAGTGGGAATTGAACCCACAACCAGTAGGGTTTACCGTCGTATACTTGTGATCCTGCACCACGATGGGCCGAAATTTATTTGTTAAAGATTAATTGTTTTAGTAAAGAAACTAAGAATTTAATTGAATTTATGTTTTTTTTGTTATCACAACGATTTTTGTACAATAAAATAAAAAAAAAACGCGCATTCATATTTCAAATAAAAATTAATAAAACATAAACAACAAAGAAGTCTAGCCAATTTATTATTTTTTTTGTTTCGTAAAGATTCTAACATACATTCTATATATTACAATATCCATAAAAAAATCTAAAGACATAATGCAGTTTTAATGACATGCTTCTAGCCCGAGCGGGACTACCCAAATTAAATGACACAGAAACGTTGATTCACAGCAGAGTGATGTTCTTAAAAAAACTTACTGATTGATATCATTCTGCCGTAACTTCCGAATACTACTTTCAATGAAATGAAAAGAAATGAAAGGAAATATAGAGGTTAGAATAATTAATTTGCATTAGGAGTCGAAGTTTGTTAATAAACGTAGGTATACTTACTAAGTTCTAGCATATTTCGGAGTTCCTTTAGTGATATAAACTTATCATATTGATGAGTATCTTTTGGTAACACTCGAAAAATATTTTCGTATAAGAATATAATAGTAAATTGTGCAATCCTTGTTTTACTGGGTGTTGTGAAAAACAATTTCCCATTTGGTTTAACAGTACGAACACAGGATTGGACAAATAATTCTTGATCATTAACATGCTCTATTATTTCCGAAGCAACAAGAGCATCATATTTTTCGTTGTTGGTAATAGCATGCTCCTGCAATAATAGGTATAAACAAAGAAAGTTAATAATATAAGAACTTGACCGTGTTTGGCTATTCCTACTAAACTCACAGGTTGTGTGTTGAAATCCTTCATCATCATTATCATCGCACCAGCTTTTCGAACACTGGTGTGTTGGACAAAACGGAGCCGATTGGTTAGGGAAATTATATACTGAAAATATTTTCTCGGTTGGCTTAGATAAATCGTGACCTCGGTTTTCGTCATTGGGTCTAAAGTACTTTTACAGTGGACGTATAACTGTAAACAGGCGTCTTAATACAATATTCCTTATGCCTTATGAAATGTGTGTGTAAGTATAGCATATTGTAGAAAAAGCTTTCTCTCAAACATTTTTGCATCCATGGCTTAATATAGGAGCTAACTCACCTCTATCGTTGTACAGTAATAAGAGGGTAGGTTATTTTCTAACTCTTTGTTTCTAGAAGAATGACATTCAGCAACGCTAATTAGCTCTTCGCTTGCATCAACTCCAGTTACCTCAGCTCCTAGATTAGCTAAGGCCTAAAAATAGAACTTTACTTTAAATATCAAATGTCTATTGCGTGAGTGTGTTTTACATTTGAAAATGCCGTACGTTATAGGTAACACAAGTTTGGTCGAAATGGTTCCATAAATTCATGAAATTATAAACATATTTAATAATAGAATAAGTGTTAAATAATATTTATTTCTTTAGTTTTATCCATGAGGTATTTTTTAAAAGTTATTATTATTAAAATTTATTATTATACCTCAGTAAGTATTCCACCTCCGCATCCGACGTCTAGAATCTTTTTTCCTTTTAGAACAGTAGAATTGTTTTCTTGCAAAGATTTTGTAACTAAACCGTTTACAATAAACGGGATTCTGTAATGTAAAAGTAACCTAAAGTTATCAGACTCCATGACCATTAAAACACTTCCGTTCCCACATTTCATCGTAATCTGGAGTCGTTGCGTGTTGGGCGGCGGAAATCAACGCCGCGCTTTGTCTCATTACCAGAGCGATAAAATGAAAATATTAAATATTTTATTTCGTCGAGTGGGAATCGAACCTAAGCCTAATTCCCAGTTTTCCTCTGCCTATCCTGCCATGTGCGGTATAGAGCGTGAAGCTAAAAAAACTATTGGAATTTGGCCCTTACCTAGTACCTGCCTATCGATTTACATAGGTTATTAACTAATATAACTAATAACTTGTTTGGTTAGAGCCTTAGAGCGTGCAATATTTTTTCGATTCAGCCATATTTTTACTATGCTTATTAGCGGTGGTTTAAACCCTAGTTTCCGATTTTCGACAACAGTTGAAATTTGAATCCAGTCGGACGAGTATTTTCTAAGTTGTAATAAAAACTCCCCCAAGTCATATCACCTGCTGTACAGAGTGATTGGTAGAAATATAGACAAACTGATACAGGCGATAGAGGTTATTTTTAACTATTTTTAACCTATGGCATTTAAATATTTTAAAAAATATTTAAATACCATAGATAGTTTAAATACCATAGATTAGTTAGAGAACAATAAGTTATACATTTTTATCCCACCTACTATTGGTATTTTTACATTCTCTGATGTTTTGTAATATGAAGCCACCTGAATTTTGTATTTTTTTGTTCATGACAAAGTTTGAAAACATAAAAGTTTTGTAGCAAGCTCTAATTTTCAATTGATGCTTTCTCCAAAATTTATAGGTCTGCAAATTTTTGGTCATATAACTTTAAAAACATCCTCAGTTTGTATTTTTTTCTTTCAAGTTAATGTAATAGGTAAGCTGTTCATTTTTATGATATTATAATGTAATTCGCCTCCAAATTATAGAAATTCGATCAAAACTACAAGTTTATGTAATAATATTTAATATTCCTATAGATTTAGTGGACAAGGCGAAAGAGGTAAGTAAGTTGAGACAGTAGCGTTTGGCGCTCTGTTCTCTCTGACTAACCCGCTAGGGATAAAGTTGAAGTTAAGCTATAGATTTGCTTATAATCTCGATTTTTGATTCTTTTCTCTTTCTTTATTTCTTTATATTCTAAATAAAAAAAGGTTGCTCGTGCAATGAATCGCGACCTTTTTTTTCGAACCCTTCAGGGTTGAGTCACTTTTTTTTGTGGCGTATAAATGGTAAATACAAATAAATGAGAAAAGTAACTACTTTGGAATGTCCAAATTAATTTCTAAATCTTTAATTACCGTATGGAATTTAAAGTATGTAAGGGTTTGAAGGGGCCTTCCTCCGCCCACCATCCATCCCTGACTGCAGAAAACCTTTTCACATCTTCGACATCTACAGTAGAGCTGGCATATTTCTTACATGTTATAGAAAACGACACAATGTGTGTTTTATTTATTCTGTAAAAAATAAGGAAAAAAAAATTTACATTTTTTTTTTAATTTAAAATTTAAAATTTACATTTAAAAAATTTTTTAACATTTGTTCAAAAATAAGTAAATTAGTTAAATACTTGTTTCTTAAGAACTTTGAAGTAAATATATATACATAATATCTATGAATTAAATGATTCTATTTTAACAACAAATTATTTCTAGTAAAATAAATAAATAAGTTAAAAAAAAACCAACAAAATGACAAGAGTACTTTTAAAACAACCCCCGCTTTCTTTTATTATTCGTAATTCAAATGTAAAAAAAATATTTTTTACTTTTTAGTTAATTTTTTGACAATGGCATGTTTTCTTACTTTTTTTAAGCATTAGTTTTTTCTTTCATATTATTGCGCTGTCATCAGTCCTCGATAAGTATGCAAAATATAAATTTATATTCAAAATCGGTTAAGTAGCGTTCAAAGTTTCCTTTACAAACATGTAGGTATACGTCCGAAGCTCACAAAAGCGTGTAAAAAACGGCTAGAATTTATTATGATATTGTAAAAATAAATAAGTAAAATATTAATTACTTACAGATTTTTGTAGCTGATGATTTTGTATGATTTTCCTAACAATTTAGAGGCCATTGTTTAAAATTTTGTATTTTACAACACATTCACTTGCACTTATTTAACTTCTGTCGATTCGTCAAGCATGTAATGCATAGAAATATCGCTGTTTAATTTTAACACCGCGTCTGAATGTGTCTTGTCTTGCATCACAGCCGCGACGGGGTGGCGGGGAGATCGTTGCAGTGGCGCACTCAGAAAACCGTACTTGAACTCGGCCCGTAGTTTCGACGATTCTTTGTGAGATTAGCTTTACCGTCAGTATGTTAAGACAAGGGCGCGCGTTTTTTAAAATAACTTTGTGGAAGATCACATCGTAAAGATCACATGCATTCACTAAGAAAACCAAACGTTGATTGGGCGAGACAGCCTTTCGAAAAGGCAGAGTTATTTGTAAATTTTCTAAAAAGGCGTTCACACCTAATGATCCTGATCGCATAGACACAGAAAGATGATATCATGCCGACTGATCAACAAATACTTGTAATAGCGATACGCTATTACAAGTATTTGTTAAATAGCCGTAAAGCGAATAACACTTGCGGAAGTGTAAAGATCTATACTTGGATATGTACATGATTCTAAAATCCAACCTTCAGGGCCGTATGTTTCAAGTCAGGGTCGAGGAAAGTTTATCATCTATATTCTGCATAGAAGCTGGAGTCCCGCAGGGATCAGTGCTGGGTCCGGTATTATACGCAGTCTATACTGGTGACCTGACTGACTTACGCTGATGATACGGCACTAATCTCAAGTCAGAAAAATCCAAACATAGCATCTAAAAAACTTCAAGAACATTTACATAAAGTTGCAACTTGGTGCAAGAAGCAAAAAAAAATACATGTAACATTCACACTCAAAAGAGGAGACTGCCCACCAGTGAAACTGAAAGATATGATTTTACTTCAGCAAAAAACAGTAAAAATCTGGGAATGCATCTGGAAAAGAAGCCCACATGGAAAGACCATATCATGGCTAAAGAGAACAGGCAAATCGTAAACTTGGGGATATGTACTTGCTAATAGAGAGACAGTCATCAACTGTCAATAATAAACAAATAATTTGTAATAAAATAATAATATTGTAATTATAAATTGAGATATAAGCTATCCTCTAGTTGAATCAAACTGCACACAGTGTGCAAATTTGATTGAAATCGGTTCAGTAGTTTAAGTGTCCGTCGAAGACATACAACGTATTTTTTTTAATACTAGCGACCCTCTTGCGGCTTCGCCCGCTTTTACTACTGGATTATTCATATAATGTATGTTTGCAAAGCACTTAAGATAATGTCAAAATTATGAAACCCTAATGTAACCCGCATTTTCGTAGTTTCAATAAGGATTTGCCGTACTGTAATTTTAAATTATATTAAACTTTTCAAGTTCTTATTAAAATATATTTAAATGACTATTTTTAGATAGTTCAATGACTATTTTTAAACGGAAGAAATTGTAAACAAAATCCTACCTACTAATAACTACTACAAAAAATGTGAAACCAAATATATCGCGCTGAAATAATACATTCAACTCCAATTATCCAATACGTGCAAACGCATCTAAATCTTCGTTGCTATAGAGGCAGGCGGCTTTTTTCTTTCGAGTTTGTGGTTAATGCTGAAGAGGGTATTCTGTCCCTGATGAAAAGCAAGCACTACGTGTCTACCTGTGAGGAAAATTAAATAGAATGCATGGGCCGGGAATCGAACCAGGGCCGCCCGCGTGACAAGCGAGCATTCTACCACTGAACCACCGATGCGTGTAAGGCAGGCGGGCGCGGCGGAAGCGCTCGTATAGCAAAACGTCGCGGGGCGCGCAGGGACGCATGGCGANAGTAAAAGACAGTTTTGATCTATATTAAATGGCCAACGTAACTAATATACTTATTTATATGCTGAGAGTAAGGGATAAGTGAAACTTGAGGAGATACAGCTGATGTGTCAACGGCGTGATGTGTCAACAATTAAATGCGTGAAAAACGCACTATTAAACTATTCGTAATTTCATAATAGTGTAAAAAGCAAATTATATCTTCGTTTAACGTAGAAAATTAATAAAGTATTTTAAAGGATAAGGATTAATACTATTATGGAAAAATATCCCTCACAATAAAAAATATATTGAAATTACTATTTTTAGACAGAAATATGATCACTACACGTTATCCGTAAAAGATACGAATATGTTGTCGCGGACTTTTTTGTAGATCTTATTAAGAGAAACAATATTCCAGTATATTATTTTCATGTAATACTTACCATTAAAGCAGCGCATGCGCGAAAGTATCAACGGGTAGGACTTTATACACATTTATCTTATTTATGTTAACTTACATAAGAATGTACAAATAATAAACTACATATAAACATTCCCTGAGAAATACTCGACCTATAGTGAAAACCGCATCAAAATCTGTTAGGTGGTTTAGAAGAAGAAGAGTTAGAAAGTTCAGACAGACACGAAAAGCGACTTTGTTTTATAAGATATAGGATAGGATAGGATAAATTTAATATTATTTCATGTGCAATAGTTCCAATAGTATGCACGGCATTTCTTCAAACGTCAACTTGTCAGTTGAGGCTATAGGTACTTCTTTCTTTTATTTTTGTAGCTTCATCCATTGTTATCATATTATTAAGCAATGACGAAGAGTCTTTAATGGATTACCATTGTATGCACGGCAATTTTTTTCTTCAAACGTATTGTCAGTTGAGGCTATACCTGCTTCTTCCTTTTATTTTTGTAATTTCATTCATTGTTATCATATCATTAAGCAGTAACAAAGAGTATTTAATGGATTGATTTTAAAATTATTATCCAGTATAAAAAATAATTCATTGTACTCGATTCACGAAGGCAAGAGATAAAAGGTAAACATGTCAAAAAACGGTTCTTTTACATGACAGGTTTGATGGAGTTATTATATTAATTTTAAAAAATATTGATCTATGTATTTATGGAAGTAATATACTAAATGAATGAAAGATATAACACAGTAAATAATATTATCTTATTATAGAAATAGCATACCGATAAAGCTCGAAAAAAAAGTTTACAAAATTCATAATTCTTTTACACTACAATATCCAATTATTTTCGTTAATCATTTTCAGTTAAGAAAAGGTAAAATAAATGCAAAACGTATGTCATGTTTGAATATCGACGGTCGAATTGCATTAATTTGAACTATAGAAAGGTTAGACTTTTATTTGATATTATAAACGCTGTGTTCAGTGAAAAAAAATAGTTTTATTATTATGACATTAATTAGGATCAAGTTTTATATTTCTGAGTGATATATTTCTTAAAAAGATATTATGTTATAAGAAACGAATACAATAAATAAAAAATAAAGAATATTTAAATGTTATTTTAAATACTTGACATGTAAAAACACCCAAAAGCCCACTTCTTCTCAAACTTGATACATATTTTAATAGAATAAAATTACATATTGTAATTATGACGAGTGAACATTTTATATTAAAATATTTTGTCATCCGATTCCGATTCCGATTCGATTATATTCGCCATTTTCAGTTATTTTCATTGAATTTTCGTGATTCCGTTGTTGGTGCACTGACCCTTCTTCCTGCGCCCATGTATATTATATAGAATAGGACAATAAATTAATATAAGTATTTCTTTTATTTATTTGTAAAAGTCAGGTAAATAATAGTTAAGAAAACAAATACCCTGAGTGTATAAATCTAAAAAGAAAATAAACAAGCCCAATAGTTTATTAGGATTAATAGTTGGGACCTCTTTAAATTATGCGGGGTTTCTGGTGAAGATTTTATTAATTGAAGAATTACTTATAGGTCCCGACTGTTGATTACAGTATTATAGGGAACCTAGTGCAGAATGCATATTGCCTACTATACAAAAAGACACAAAATTTTCAATAGTGCTATCATAGGATTTAGAGTGATGTCACATTATTTTTCTAATTATTCTCGGCAAGCTCTTTCATTTGATACCAATATTGAAGAAGTGCATAAATAACATCCCGCCATTTTAGATGTTCCGCCATATTGGACTTAGAATCATTTTCATATTATTTTTCAAGTTGCCCTCAACGAGCCCTTTCATTTGATACCCATATTGTAGAAGTACATTAATAATCAATATTTCGCCATCTGGGATGGTCCGTCATATTAGATTTAAATAAAAGCTTTTAATAAATTCATACAATTAAAGATTTATTCACAGTGACATACATAGTTGATATCATAACTTTCTATCTTGTATTTCTACAAATTGAATATAGTGTTCAACATTTTAATATTTTAATTTAATGATTAAATATTCAATATAGTTGTGATCTACTTAAGTTTAACGGCTTGCGTGGCGTACATGAATAGTTTGTGGTTAGTCCAGTACCATTTATTTGCTAAAGGACGGTAGTTGAAACCTCGTATTAATTCTACGGCACAGTTACCTGTAAAAATACGTAATAAAATTTAATAAGTATGACTTACTTTTTTATCAATCAATCAAAACTTTTAAGAACGGACATTTAAATATTACGTATCGGGAATTTTGGGGAAGTTTTAAGCATAAGCAGCACAATTCATTCAGAACCCATTTGTAGTGGGTGTTCCTACGTGATGAAATAATGATAAATAAATTTCATATGATTTTTTCAGTGTTGATGTTACTTTGTCGTAGTTTGATAAGACTACGATATGATATATATATATATATATATATATCTATAACTAGCGGCCCATCCCGACTTCGTTCGGGTCAAAACTTAACTTTACTTCACGCTTTATCCGTAGCGGGGTGGTCAGAGAGAAAAGAGCGCCAAACGCTACGGTTTCTACACGTTCACTGTCATCAACCTCTTCATACATGCACTTCGGGGGGCACCCCATGCTTTTTACGTGACCTTCCTCCAGTATATTTGATACTGTGTTTTTTAAGGTAAACCGAGGTCTTACCTTACTTCTCTTACCACTCACTTTTCCATCATAAATCTTTTTTGCCATTCTTTCTTCACTTATTCGTTCAACGTGCCCAAACCAGCTGAACATGTTCTTCTTCATTTTCATCGTCGCTTCCTCGCTAGTACCTGCTATTCTGTGTATCTCTTCACTGCGGATTCGATCAGCTGAACTGACTCCGCATATCCTAAGAAGAGATCGCATCTCCACGGCATTCATCTTTCTTTCATTCTTTTTCTGTAATACCCACGTTTCGCTGCCGTATAACAACATCGGTACCAACACTGCATTGTGTACGGCCAAACGCGCAGCTGTGCTGACGTTTCGCCGTCTCATCAATGCAGCTAAGGCTCCGTTAACGAGATTTTTCGGATATTTCATAAATTTTATTTTCAATAAATATCAGGTCTTCATTGTGTATTCCTTTAGTGCAACGCAAAAGGTGATTTTCATTACGAGCTCTATTTATTATATCCTGACATAAACGATTACAATTTTTTCTCCATAATTTCAGAGGTTCAGATGGCTGACAAAATATTAATATAATAGCAAATAACTCTCTTATTTTAGCGGCTGATTCAGAAACAGCAGCATCTGAAAGAGTTTTTTCCCAATGTTCATCTCCTTCTAATAATCCTAGTTCTTTGCTTGCAAAGACGCAGACTTCGGTATGGTACGTGGCCATAGTAATACCGTTTACAGTTCTAAGATTTCCGAAAGAAGTTCACGTACGTTAATCAATAGCATTCTTAAGTAAAAACATTCCGTTTGTGCTGGATGAACATTGTAAACACGGCCTAAAGCTGAATCTACATCTACATCTTGCCCGCGTTTTCGTCTAGAAAATTTATTTCTTTCCCAAATATAATATTGAGGTACTTCATTATACAGCAATGTTTTAGCGAAATCATCATTTCTACAGAGTTCGAAAAAGGCATTAAGAGTCGATACAGGAGGGTTAATGACGCGATCTTGAAAGTTTTCTTCATTGAAATATATTCTTTGGCCGTTCTGCAAATGGACAGCCAAATGAATTACTGCCGGGTAGCGCTCGTGGATAGGAAACTGAAAGATTCTCCAAACAGCTTCGGAGGAGCTAAGGTAGCGACCATTAATATATTTTTCGACCTCGTTCTTGCTTTGCACTGTGAACGTAGCTTGATCACAACCCTTATGAATATACTTGCATATATATATTTTATGGCTTTAACTGAATGGCCAAATTCTACGTTACTGTGTGAATTAAAAATTCGCAATAAAACTGGATTATAAAGCACAACCCATCTATTATCTATTTCCATTTCAGTTCCTTTTACTTTGAGTACACAGGTATTTCCTTCGCAATCTGGAGCTCTTCGTCTATAATAAGGGGAACCATCATCACCAGTTTGTGTATCAATAAGTAACCTCTTCGGAATTTTTTTGGAACAAATATTTTCTATCATGCATGGTGACATTGGATTATGGGAGCCGCAAGGGCCTTGGACCATGTTTTTTACCACAATGTTGTGAAGTTCAGGGTCCTGCTCCTTGTCGGGTATTTCAGCCCTTATAATGTCGTTTATAGTATCTGATTGTATTTTATTTGTTAGCCATAACAGAATATGTGCGTGAGGTAGTCCTCTTTTCTGCCATTCAACGTTGTAAACAAATGCCTTAATTGATCCAAAAATATTTTTTTTGTTAAAAGGTTAATCATAATTTTGAGTTTAATATCTAATACCCTAGAAACTATATTATGTCTATCTTGCGGGTTTTGATCGGGAAATAACTCATTTTTTATTTCTGCCCACTCTGGATTGCAAGTGAAAGTTATGAAAAGATCTGGTCCCCCAAATTTTCTGACGTATGTCATAGCATCTTGACTTTTTTCATTCATGTATCGCGGAGATCCTGTGAATGAAGACGGCAATATAATAAACTGACCAATGTGGGAAGCATTGATACTTTGATCATTTATTACTGCGACTCGTAAATGTATATATTCTTGAGCTCTTCATTTTTTTGACTCTTTCTAATAAAATCAAGCCTCTCTTTAATCATTTTTGCCGCCATATCTACACAATATTGGTTCAACAGCCCTCTAAAATAATGTAAGCTGTTTATATCATTTGCTCTCAACATTAGCCTAAAAGCATAAAGTTGCATACATGATACTGTTTTGGATCTTGCAGCACCATTTTGTTGTTGAATATTGACACAGTAACCGTTATTTCCTCGAGGAAACATCAGAGGATATTGCATGGGTTATATGCTCTGTGTAACTCAGAAACTCTCTGAAGATGACCATCTCTGGTATTTAACACGATGTCTTGTGGACCTTTATCCTCGTCGACTAAGAGAACAGCGACTTCGTCTACAGTTGGTGCGTTGTAACGACCTCTGTGTTCATTAGGAGGTTTTAGTTTTATTAGCATGAATAATTAATTTCAAGTCCTGTAATGGTCTGTTTTCAAGATTATACTTAAAACTTTGAACATAACTATTATAATCGTGTAGCTCTTTTTGCAATGGATTCATGAGATCAGTTCGCAAATATGGATTAATATTAGAACGCAAAGATAGCTGATCAGCTAGTGAAACGAAATATATTTGCAAAAACTCAGATTTCTCACCTTATGTAATCTCGTAGCTGCTGCTCGTGCGTTTTGATTTATCAAACGCTGCGAACGTTCAGCGCATGTTTCTTGAGCACGCCTTGCAGTAGTTCTTGCGTTTTGGCTTGACTCTCGTATCTTGTTCAGCCAAACGTCAGGAGCGCCCTACGCTAGTCTCTTGTCCACGGTTATTAGAAGTCCGTGCATTCTGATCAGCCAAACGTTGGAAGTATTCAACGCTCGTCTCTTGAGATCGGTCATTAGAAGTCCGTGCATTCTGATCAGCCAAACGTTGGGAGTATTCAATGCTCGTCTCTTGAGTTCGGTTATTAGAAGTCCGTGCATTCTGATCAGCTAAACGTTGGGAACGTTCATCTTCACTTTCATTGCTTCGAATGAGCTTTAGACGTTTTGCTGTGGCAGAATGCCGAGAAAGGTGAGATTTCCTTCTAGGCATCGCGAACTACACAACCTATTTATTTATTATAATATTGTGAAAGATTATATATTACTTTTTAGCAAAAGTCCAAAAAATCTACACGTATTAAGCGAATGAATAAAAATACGACAAATTAAGGCAACTGTCAAATATGAAAAATATAAACAAAGGTATTTTAACTTTAAAAAAAACTTAACTTTAAAAAAGACTTTATACTGTTAAAAGTATAAAAAAGACGTATTATTATTAAATAAGTATTTGTGAAATTATTATCTATCAAACAAAAACACAAACATATTGCACAAAATCTTATTCTCTCTCTCATTTTATATTTTCATTCAATGATTTAACATTCAATATAGTTGTGATCTACTTAAGTTTAACGGCTTGCGTGGCGTACATGAATAGTTTGTGGTTAGTCCAGTACCATTTATTTGCTAAGGGACGGTAGTTGAAGCCTCGTATTAATTCCACAGCACAGTCACCTGTAAAAATACGTAATAAAATTGTATAAACTTGACTTTCTCTTTTATCAATTAAAATAATGATGAATAAATATATTTCATACGATGTTATCAGTATTGAATGATGCCACTTTGTCGTAGTTTGATTTTGAAGAAATATAATATAGAAGCTAGATTAACAAAATGTTAGGACTCACGTAACAAGTAATTATAGTGACAAACGTCTACTTACTACGCTGTAGCATATTTTGGAGTTCCTTTTGTGATAAAAATTTCTCATATTGGTGAGTATCTTTTGGTATCACCCGAAAAATATCTTCACATAAGAATATAATACTAAATTGAGCAAATCTTGTTTTGCTTGGTGTTGTGATAAACAATTTCCCATTTGGTTTCACAACACGAGCACACGATTGCACAAATAATTCTTGTTCATTGACATGCTCTATTATTTCCGAAGCAACGACAGCATCGTATTTTTCGCTGTTGCTAATAGCATGCTCCTGCAATTATATAAATATTTTCTAATTTACATAATTTTAATAAAATAATATTAATTACTTTAATTCTATTGTGTGGTTATTTCGACTAAGCGCACGAGTTGTAGATGAAAACCCCATCAAAATATTTTATTGGTTTAAAAACAAGTGTCCTAACCTTTTGTCATTTCTGCCTTGCCCGCTTAAAGTATTTATTATAAGTTCTATTATAAAAAAACACCTTTCTTTCAAATCCTTACAGTAATGCCACAAAATCAACGCCTTAATATAAGAGCTAACTCACCTCTATGGTTGTAGAGAAATAAAAAGGTACATTTTCCTTTAAGTCTTTGTTTTGAGAAGAATGATATTTTGCAACGCTAATTAGCTCTTCGCTAGCATCGACTCCGGTTACCTCAGCTCCTAGTTTAGCTAAGGCCTAAAACATAGCACTACTTAAATGATTAGTCAGCTTAGTAGCGTTAGTGTTATTCAACAGCTCTGTTGCACTAAATATTGTAACAAAGATTAATAATTAATAATTAATTTAATTCTACGTAACATTTATATTGCAGTGTGATAGTTTAATACAATAAATTAAAAACATAAAATCTGAATGGAATGTTCTTCTACTAGGCACTGTCTCAGGCAAAGGGAACCTGGACCTAAGACCCCATTGTTCCCAGATCCTGCTGTGTGCAGTATACAGCGTAACGCTAAATAAAATGAATAATATTTATTATTTAGTTTTATTTATCTATTTATTTTGTTATAGTTTATATAAATACCTCAGATAATATTCCACCTCCGCAACCGACGTCTAGAATTTTTTTTCCTTTTAGAACTGTAGAAATATTTTCTTGTGAAGACTTGTTAACTAAACCGTCTACAATAAACGGGATTCTGTAATTGTTTTAGAAATATGATATACTAGCGGCCCACTCGCGGCTTCGCCCGCATCTTACTTATACAGACATGAACACTAAGTGGCTGTATGATAGGACGTCATAGGCGGTTAAAGGAGCCCCCTGCGGAACTCGAGCTTAGGCATGTCGCCGTAAACAGCGTTGAATTATTTTAATTTTACATTTTTTCGAAAAGTATTCGTCCAATTATATCCTATAACAGCCGAAGATTATCTTCATTAAAGTTTTAAATATAAATGTGAAATAAAAATCGATGAAACACCTTAAAATTTTCTATTAGTTTTTGGCACAAAATACCTTATTTGTAACCTATAATTTATTATGTATCTATGAGTGTACTTATTTTTTTAAAGTTTTTAATGAGATATTTTATTTATATTTTAAGTTATTGAATTACAAATTTTATGCCTACGTATATAAAATTAAACTCGTACTATACGAGTATAAGTTGGTTGTAAGCTAGATTACAAATTTTAAAAAGTATTATATTATAAAAACCAAAATTTTTGTAATAAAAATTATAATTTGTTCTCTTTACACATGTCGTAGTCTATTTTTACTTTTATCACCTGTTTATACGGCTTAAAGTTGTTGTCGATAATCGGTAACAAGCATTTAATATTTATACGTATTTATTTAATAAAATACAGTTATTATATCTAATACTAGTGGACGCGCGCACCTTCGCTCGCTTATTGCCCTTAGGGGTGAATTCTAATAAACCGTGAAACACGTGTTTAATGAAATATTTTTAAGAGTGAATTTAAAATTTTATAAGAATTAGTGCCAATTTAAAGATTTTCCATACAAACTTTCAACATCTTGGGTATGAGAAAAGTAAAAATAGACTACGATATGTGTAAAGACAACAAATTATAATTTTTGTTATAAAAATTACTACATTTAATTTTAATATCCAATTTCATTATTTTTATAATCCTTATATGTGATTGATATTCTACAACTAAAAAGAAAAGTAGTTTGTTTGCCTTTCATTGAATCTTTTAGTCTAGTTTCATAAATGAAATATATAAATTTGTACAAAATGTTTAACTACGACTAGTAAGTAAAGTTCTTTTGAATATTCAAATTACTTTAATAATTACCTTAAGATGTTTAAAGGATGTAAGGCTTTGAAGGGGCCATCCACTGCCCACCATCCATCCATGGCCGCAGAAAACCTTTTCACATCTTCGACATCTACAGTAGAGCTGGCATATTTCTTACATGTTATAGAAAACGATACAATTTGTGCTTTATTTATTCTGTAATAAATAAAGGAGATTATCTCGCGGCAAACGCGGCTGTTGTGGGTTTGATTCCCACTCAGGGGAATTTTTATTTCTTTGCAACAACAAGATTATGTTTGCATATTTCAAAAATTTGGCGGAAAGTGGGGGATGAAATGTCTTAACAGGTTGTTAGGTTCCCTCTGCCCGCCCTGCTATATGTGACATACAGCGTGAAACTGTAAAATATTAATTAATATATATTGAAATTTAGTAAAACAATATATTTTTATATTATATTGCGCCGTTAAAATATAGTTATTTAAATTAAATTATTTTATTTTATCAAAAAAATATTGTTAGTAACGTAAAATAAATATTTGATGGTATTGTTTATTTATTTTATATTTTTTTATTGCATAACGTAAAAATACACTTACACATTTTTATAAGCGAAGATTTTGTTCGATTTTTTTAACAATTTACTGGCCATTATTATTTTTATTATTTTGCAATACGTCCACTTGCACTAATGTAAGATTCCTATGAAACTGATTCCTAAGCTTGATATCGTATAAATAGGGTCGGTATCCCCTACATTTAATCCTTACGTTGCTTAGGTACGTGACGTGTTCACATATATCAGCATATTTGGTTAGATGTAAAAAAACTACCTTGTCAAAATAACTAACAATAGACACATAAAAAAATACACATTGCATCTTGATGAAACTTGGCATTTATACTCGTACATAGCTTAGGTGACTTGTATAAGCATACAAGAATCAGCACCCTTACCTGCATCAAGCGATCGCAGCCACGATCAACTTCAAGGAGCCCTTTCTGAAGCTCTCCTAAGAACCAAATACCAGAAGCAAATCGAAGGTTTATTAACCTTTTTTGACCAACAACAATACCTTTATCCTCCCAGCCGGCCGCTAGATTCCGGAATACTTCTTCTAGGACACTGGTTAACAATTTCGATAGCGGGTCACCCTACTTCACACCATTATTTATATTAAATACCCATATTTAATTTAATATTTAATATTTGTTTCTGAACGAGTACATCAAATTATTCATTGACATCAGCACATTTGACTGCCAGTCAATTCTGTTAATCAAATGAATAATAATTTAGTTCACGCGGGCGAAGCCGCGGGGGGGCCGCTACTTAATTAATATTAAAGCCACAATCATTGATGGTCGATTTTTTATATTTAGCGGGAAACAATTTTTCTGTCATTTTATTTTAACATCTTTGTCCCCTTAAAATGATATTAAATATTTATAAGTTAATTAGAGGCTTATTTTGTAATTTCCTTTAATTAAAATACAATCCCTGTAAAAATTCATATTGTGTAAAAAATTCGAAACGAGTTTTTCTTACATAATTTGCAATTTTTTTCTTTACTCTATTGTTTTGTTTCTATTATATTTTTTGTTAGTAGCTTGTGATTTTAATTGCCTTAAGATTTCTGTTATTATAATTGGCATTGAAAAATACCAGCATTTACTATGCAGATATAATTCTTTTATGGGGCAGTGTGTACACGATCCCAGAAAAATTCAAAGTGTTTTCAATATCACGATTTTAAAAAATTATAACAAGACGGCTTGAGTTTCTGCTTTGCTAAAATGACGTAGGTCTGGCAGCCCTAAAATCTTGGGCTATTAACTTTAGTAAGTGGTAAATTATTTGACGTTCAAAAAATAAAGCATGTAACTTCTTATTTTTAGTAAAATTATTTGAATTTGAATATTAATGTAATAGGTGATATGCTGGAAATGCAAGATTATCGACGAATATAGGAAGAGCGTTTTCCGAATCGACCACTTCCCTATATTTAAGTTTTTATATAATTTTACTAATTAAAAAAATATTGATAAATTGATAAATTTTCGTCGTATAGGTAAAGAAAAAAAATATTAACAATTAAATATTTATTCACAATGACACACATACTTAATATACAGAGTGTTTTTGTCCGGACTACTTTAAATAAAACCACAGTTTTAACTACTCTATAAAAGCCTAATACAATTATTAGAATTATTTTTTTCCCAAAAATGGAAAATCTATTTTTTTCAAACAAAATAAATGATGAAATTATGGTTGAAAAATATAACGCTATTTGTTAAGGACGACGCGCGCACACATAAAGCTATTAAACGGATACCGTCGCACACGCCTCATTCCGAAATCGAGTCGTAGGTATTGGCGGCAAAGTTCAAAGTTATTTAACCTTTAGTCATATTTTTGTAGTTATATGTGTTTACGTTATTGGTATCTATGCGTAACTGTGTCACACGAAATACAGGTATGGATAAACATCTTAATAAATGAAACATCTACATGGTGTTCCCGTTAAAGGAGCGCTGACGCTTCCACCCTTTATATACATTTATATCTTACATTAGTACGTGTTGAATATACTCTTCAACATTTTATATTTTCATTCAATGATTTAACATTCAATATAGTTGTGATCTACTTAAGTTTAACGGCTTGCGTGGCGTACATGAATAGTTTGTGGTTAGTCCAGTACCATTTATTTGCTAAGGGACGGTAGTTGAAGCCTCGTATTAATTCCACAGCACAGTCACCTGTAAAAATACGTAATAAAATTGTATAAACTTGACTTTCTCTTTTATCAATTAAAATAATGATGAATAAATATATTTCATACGATGTTATCAGTATTGAATGATGCCACTTTGTCGTAGTTTGATTTTGAAGAAATATAATATAGAAGCTAGATTAACAAAATGTTAGGACTCACGTAACAAGTAATTATAGTGACAAACGTCTACTTACTACGCTGTAGCATATTTTGGAGTTCCTTTTGTGATAAAAATTTCTCATATTGGTGAGTATCTTTTGGTATCACCCGAAAAATATCTTCACATAAGAATATAATACTAAATTGAGCAAATCTTGTTTTGCTTGGTGTTGTGATAAACAATTTCCCATTTGGTTTCACAACACGAGCACACGATTGCACAAATAATTCTTGTTCATTGACATGCTCTATTATTTCCGAAGCAACGACAGCATCGTATTTTTCGCTGTTGCTAATAGCATGCTCCTGCAATTATATAAATATTTTCTAATTTACATAATTTTAATAAAATAATATTAATTACTTTAACTCTATTGTGTGGTTATTTCGACTAAGTACACGAGTTGTAGATGAAAACCCCACCAAAATATTTTATTGGCTTAAAAACAAGGGTCCTAACCTTACGTTATTTCTGCTTAACCCGCTTTAAGTATTTATGAATGAAATTGTGGAAAAACCTTTATTTCGAATCCTTACAGCATTGCCACAAAATAAATGGCTTCATATAGGAGCTAACTCACCTCTATCGTTGTAGAGTAATAAACAGGTATGTTTTCTTGTAAGTCTTTGTTTTTAGACGAATGATATTTTGCAATACTAATTAGCTCTTCGCTTGCATCGACTCCTGTTACTTCAGCTCCTAGTTTAGCCAAGGCCTAAAAATTGCATTACCTTAATGAATATTCAAAGCGTTAGTGTATTTTGTTTCTGAACAGCTCTCTTGCCATAGATATTATTATAAAAAATACATTTATTGTACTTAACAGTTATTATTATTATAAAATGGCCGCCATAATAAAATGGCGCCGTACATCATTGACAGATGGACATCAAAATTATCCTATAAGCTAATGTTCCTTAGTTTTGCCGGAACGTAACATCACTACTTAACACTAGGTCGCCTGCCTCTCTCTTCCTACCCTGCTGTGCAGGATACAGCGTAACGCTAAAAAATGAATAATATTTGTTATTTATTTTTGTTTACAGGCGTCTCTCGTATAACACGGTACTTGTAAAACACGGTTTTGATATTACACGGTACAAGAATTGATACTAATATAACACGGTTTCGATATTACACGATACAAGAAATGATATTAGTTTAACACGATTTTGAAAAATATGCATTTTAAATTTGAACTTTTCCGTTGCGATGAATTCCGTTCAATAAGCTTTTTTACACTTGTTTTATACTATGTAATTATTATTATTAGTCTTTGAATATATTTTTTGTTGTATTTTTTAATTTTTGTATTGCATCATAAAATTGAATTTAATTTATTTTTCTTAATAAAAACTTTAAGGTAACTTCCTTTTTCATTTATGTAGTATTTGGAACGAAATTTCAGCTATCATAAAATTTTACACCTTAAGATTTGGTTTCGATATAACACGGTACACATTGCCTTTATTTATATTATTTCAAAGTTTCGTATAACATGGTTTCGATATAACACAAGACAAGGTTTCGATACTACACGGTGTACAGTAAGGTATACCCGGTTTCGTATAACACGGTTTCGATATAGCACGGTACGAATTAACCGTGTTATACGAGGGATGCCTGTATATGTTTATTTTGTTATAGTTTATATAAATACCTCAGATAGTATTCCACCTCCGCAACCGACGTCTAGAATTTTTTTTCTTTTTAGAACTCTAGAAATATTTCCTTGTGAAGACTTGTTAACTAAACCGTCTACAATTAACGGGATTCTGTAATCGTTTTAGAAATATAATATACCAGCGGACGCGCGCAGCTTAGCCTGCTTATTTGGATCCTTAGGGGTGAATTCTAAGAGTCTTAATTTCTAATTTTATATAAATCAGTGTCTTTTTGTGGATTTTTCCATACAAATTTTCAACCCCTATTTCATTCCGTTAGGGTTAAACTATAATTCAAAATCCTTTCTTAGTGAATGTCCAAATTACGAATATAAATATCTGTCCAAATTTCACGTTTCTACGCACAGCAGTTACGGGTGTGCGTACGTCTTGCCTCAGTCAGTCAGTACATGTCCTTTTATATATATATAGATAATGTATATATATATATAAATAATAACAGACTCGCTTAAAGTTTTCTTGTTTCATCATAAATTTAAATTTTAAGCTTTAATATTCTATATTTATCTACTTTAACAAAATAAGATAGTGTTGAATAAAAAAAAACTTAAATATAAAGTATGTAGGTATATAACCGGATTTTTATATTATTTTAATTTAAGTACCTTCATAATATATTTATATTTATTATTTTTTATGTAAATTTTATATTATTTTATGTGCAATAAAATATTATTAATATTAGGTATATTAATAAAAGTTAAATAAAAATTGATATTTATATAATATACTTATACGCATTAAGCGTTTGAATTATTTATAGGTAAGATATAAATTGATATAAAATATCATTAGTGTATTTTATTATATCAATATAACCTTGAAAAAATTGTTGACATTCAACTTTGTTTTTATCAAACTCTCGTTACCGATTATCGGCAACCGGTAAGAGAAGTAAAAATAGACAACGCTACATAGAGAACAAATATTGCTACATTTAATTTTAATATAGAATTTACAATTTAAAAGAAAGATAGTTTCTTTGTATTTCATTGTCTCTCTTAGTTTCATAAATGAAATAAAAATTTGTAAGAAATATATCTTAACTTTTTTTGGAATATTCTAATCACTTTAATTATTACCTTAGGGTATTTAAAGCATGTAAAGCTTTGACGGGGCCATCCACCGCCCACCATTCATCCATGACCGCAGAAAACCTTTTCACATCTTCGACATCTATAGTAGAGTTGGCGTATTTCTTATATGTTATGGAAAACGACACAATTTGGGCTTTATTTATTCTGTAAAAAAGGATGAGATGTAAATACCACACGGAAAAAGCGACGGTTGTGAATTCCATTCCCACTCTGGGCAATAAATTATTATTTATTAATATTTTTATTTCGAAAATTCGGCGGAAAGTGGCCAAAGGAATGTCTTAATTCACTACTCACACTTAACACACTAAAGGATACAGGGTGAAAATGTAAAATATTAATTTATAAATATTGAAATTTAGTAAAATAATATATTTTTAAGAACTGCGACGTTGAAATATAATGCTTTAAATTAAATGATTTTATTTTTTCAACAAATTATTGTTTTTAATGTAAAAAAGTAACTTACACATTTTTATAAGTGAAGATTTTGTGCGATTTTCTTAATAATTTACCCGCCATTATTATTTTGATTATTTTACAAAACGTCCATTTACACTAATATTAGATTCCTAAGAAACTGATTCATAACCTTGTTTTCGTATAAATAGGGTCTATATCCCCTTCTCTTAATCATGACGTAGCTTAGGTACGTGACGTGCATATATATGTATATCAAAATATTTGGTTAGATATAAAAAAATCTACCTTATCAACAAAACTATAGCAATAGATAGATGTTCAAAAACTTGAGACGTACATTAAAAAGCCACATACAATCTGTTTGTCTGTTTAAAAATATAAATTAAAGAGATATAATAATAATGATATATAAATTATATATGTTATCCATAAATAGGTATGGGCTCGATAGAAACATAATGTTAATTATTATTTTTTGCTTATTACAAGAAAGAAAAAAGAAAGGGATATAATAAGTTATATAGCTCATATTATAAGTTCTTAGAATTTTTTGTGATGTTCAAATGTTTTTTTCTCTCAAAATGAGTGCCGCAAACAAATTAACCAATTTTTTAAAGTTGTGCTGTGTATATCCCTTTAGCCTACCATACTCAATTGATACAAAAGCCTCGATGGGCGAGTACGACTCGCACTTAACCGGTTTTATTTAGCTCCAAGCTGTACTCCGCATATAGCTTGGTTAGCAGAGGGAACTATACATATTAAGTGCTACTACGTTCCCCACTCTGCGCCGAATTATCAAGACATTGCGTATAGATTGACGGAACTCAACGACGCGTCTTGTCCTATTACTAGAGCGAGGCATTGACAATATTAATAAAATAAAAATTTGTAAGAAACCGTTGTATTTATTATCCAGACTCTGTTCCACTGTGCCACGACGGCATCAATTTTGTTCTATGTTAAAAACTCTTACAAATTTTTTTTTCAATGATTCTAGTAAATAGAGTTGTAATCACTTCCGAGCAAAGCAAGAGCGTAATCTTAGTTTACCATATTTTATGTAGTATGTGATAAGTGCGAGTTTGTATTAATATAACTCGTTAGCCACAGGCAACGGTATATGAAATTTTTACTTTAATTTTTATTTTTTTTCGCTGGGAAATGCATTTACGCAGACCGCCCATACGGAAGGCGTGCCTTACGGAGGAGCGGTACTGTGGGGACTCACCGGTGAAACCGATCCTACCCACTAAAACCCAGCGGGAACCCTCTCCACCAAAATGAGACGCCGCAGGATCGCTCGCGCATACTACTACGACGCCTCGGTGGAAGGCCCGCCTTTTGCAGGCCATCGTCGCTTTCAGGGTGCCCTAGGGCATCCGCAATAACCTGTAGGAAGATCAGCCTTACCCTCCCGCGGTAGCTCCTCTAGGGTAGGGGGAGTAGAAGATGCGCATACCGCATTCTTCTACTCCCTGGCCTACGGCGGCGGAGCGAGTCTGCGTTCGAGCTGGACTCGCGCACCCGCTCCGCGGTCTCCTTCAATGCGATTACTGATTCGCACAAGGAGACCATTGCAGACCAGTTCCTCTCACAGTCCAGCATAGCCCCTACCACACTGGCCAGTGAGAGGTCTCTACCTACTACCGCCATCAAGGCATGGCGTTGTGGGGCCCAAGCGGAGCATTCAGCCAGAGTGTGATGCGTCGAATCCACGGCGGCATCACACTGATGGCACACCGGCAACATCTCTCAATGTGCAATCTGATGGAGGTACTTACCGAAACAACCGTACCCCGTCAGAACCTGCACCATTCTGAACGTCAGGACACCAAAACTCCTTTTAACCCAGCGATCCAAGTGTGGGCAAACTGCCTCCAATGTCGCTAGGCCTGCCGCCGGAGACCCCAGGTCCCCCCTCCATCGCCGGATTAGGGGTTCATCTGCTCTCCTCCTGATCCGTGCGACATCCTCACACGATGGTTGTAAGCCTCGCGACCGCTCGGTTGTGCGGAAAGCATGAACTCTGGCAAGCACTTCCGCCTGTAATTCCCAAGGCGGATCGCTTGCCAAGAGAGTTGCCGCCGTCCAAGACACCGTACGGTATCCCCGAATTGCTCTCACACAATTGGGTCTTAATGCGAACGGTGAGAGTGTCTGCCCACACAGGGGCACCGTACAGAGCCATGGATCTCAACACGCTGACATAAAGCTGTCGGCATGGCGAATCTGGCCCCCCGACATTCGGCAGGAGCCTGCCGAGGGCCCCAGCAGCTTTTACTAGCTTCGGCGCAAGCTGAGCGAAGTGCGAAGCGAATGACCACCGTCCATACCGCAGAGTAGCCCTACGGGGGGGACCCCTGCGCGGGCCGTGGAATAGGAGGGCCTCAGTCTTGGGCATAGAGACTCTCAGACCCAGAGCTTCGATACGGTCGACGACAAGGCAGGTGCCGATTTCAGCCAAGGCGTCTCCTAATAAGACGTTCCTCTGGCCGTGAATAGAGTGTCATCAGGAGGAAGACGACCACGCAGGAGCCAATCATAGCCGAGATTCCAAAGTATCGGGCCCAAAACCGACCCCTGTGGAACCCCGCAACCGACGTTACGTCTACGGATCTGGCCATTTCCCCCAATCCATAAGACTACTCTGTCTTGGAGGTAGTCATTTAACAGCCGCCGGAGATATAAAGGCACCCCATGGTACCGAAGTGCCTCTCTTAGCGTCTCAAACAGCAGACTATTAAAGGCGTTGACCACGTCCAACGAGACGGCGAGAAGAACATCTTTATGTGCCGTCGCGGCCAACGACCGGGTCTTCAGGGCGTTCAGGGCATCAATGGTCGAGCGGCTGGCCCTAAACCCGAACTGTGCATCTGAAAGACCAGGACCTATCTCCTCTAGGTGCTGAATAAGGCGGGCAGCAATGATCTTCTCTAAGATCTTGACCATCTCATTCAGCAGCACTATTGGCCTATATGCGGAAGGAGAGTCCGGGGGACGACCATTCTTGCGTAGTAGGCATAGACCTCCTTCCTTCCACAACTTCGGAAACTATCCAGGTAACAGGCACTGATCAAATAGCTTCCGAAGTTGCTCACCAAGGTGTTCCAGGGCAATGCTCAAAATTCTTCCTAGAACGCCATCGGGTCCCGGAGCCGTTTTCTTAGCCCTCAGTCTCCTGAGTGCCATATTCATCTCTCCTTCAGATATGAGAGGGATAACGGACACCTCCTCATGCATAGAGGACGGAGCTATTCTAGGGGGGATGTGCCTAGGCGGCTCCGGAAACAGCCCACCAGAAGGCATGAGAGAAAGTCGGGTGACAGAGTTTCTGTTAGAGGAGCGCTTTACGCGCGGACCTTTTTACGGACAGCCAGATAGGGCCGCCCCCATGGAAAACTGTTAAGACCTGCTAATAACTCCTGATAAGTCTCACGCTTCGCTAAGTTAATAGCGTGCTGCATAGTCTTCTTTCTTTCTTTATATATGCCCTGCAGCTGACTCTCAAGTGAAGGGTCGAGACCGTCCCTTCACCTACACCTTGTATACGCCCGTCGGGCCCGGATGCAAGAAGACCCCAGGGCAGCAATCTCAGGGGACCACCAGTACATTTGGCGACGGGCTGACCACCGCCGGGCTCTCGGCATTGCAGCGTCGCAAATTTTAGTAATTGCGTTCTGCAACTGGCCTGCCATAATTTCGACGCTTGAGCTGAAACTCATTATACTCTCCTGAGCGCTCCACTTTGCCACAATCGCGGCCTCTTTGGCCAGCTCTGCGATAAGTCGACTAACAGCCCATCTAGGGAACCTTTGGGATGGGCCCCTACGTTGAACCACCAGCGCTGTCTGAGCGGACACATCAAACCGAATATAAAGATGATCGGACAAAGTCTTCACTTCTTCCTCTACTCTCCAGTTATTCACCTGTCACGCGACGGATGGAGAGGCAAAAGAGAGGTCCACTACGGACCCCCCATTATGCCGCATGCAAGTGAGTGCTGTCCCTACGTTAAGGAGAGACAGCCCGGAGAGCAGAGCCCACACCTGCACCGCTTTACCCTTTGCGTTTGATGAGGGGTTCCCCCACGCACGGGACTTGGCATTGAAATCCCCGAGGACAATGATTTTCCTCGGCGACTGTCTAGCAACGGCAATTCTGACGGAGTCAAGAAAATTCTCGAACACCGCCAGACTGCGGTTGGGGGAAAAGTATACACCAATTATGATGTATTCTCCCCACTCTGCCGAGACATATCCCGAGCCTCTTTCTAGAGTTGTGAGGGGAATATTGGTGATGGTTCCAGATGTGATAGCTACAGTGCCGTCCAAATCACCCAACCAACGAGGATGATTGGCGATAAAATACGGCTCACATACAACGCCAATGTCAATACTCCACTCTGCCATAGATTGCAGTAGTAAATCCTGCGCACTGGCAGAGAGGTTGCTGTTCACCTGTAGGAAGTGTGTTTGTCTTCTATACATTATGGTGACAGAACAATTTCCTCTACGTCCTGACGGCCGCCGGCTGCAGAGGAAGCTCTGGTCCTAAGAGCCTCTGATAGCTTGTCAGGCGGTGGACGGCACTCGGCGCCACCCATTACATGTCCGGACGGTCTCTTTGCGTCTGTGCATACCATACACCGAGGCTCAGCACGGCAAGTGTAAGACTTGTGCCCTTCAAAACCGCAACGGAAGCATAGATGCTCCCTGACAATTGTTGAAGGACACTGCGGTCTAGCGTGACCAAGTGCGAGACATCTGTAACAGCGCAAGGGACGCTCCTCTAGAACTTGAATCTTGGCAGAGCTCCAGCCTATTAAAATCCGGCCTTTAGTCGCGATAGTATCTGCAGATTCACATGGGCATCGCACCACCGCTGTCATCATGCCTCTGGAACCAACCCGGAGTTCAGAAACTGTAACAGCGTCAGCTGTGCAGCCACTAGCATTCACAACAGCGCTAACCACTTTTTCTCTGGTGACTGAGTCGTCAAGCCCAAATAACTTTAGAGTGGCATTCTTACAGGGTCTGGTGACCACAGCCAGCCCATCTAGTACCACTCGCAACCGCTCCGCTAGAGCATCCGCTTTCTCTGAAGAGTGTGCAGCAGACAACTCCAGCAACCGAGCGCCCGAAATCGCCTGGCGCACTGTTAAGTCCTCGGTTATACCCAACTGTGTCAAATTGATACCCTGCTGCGCTCACTCCAATACCTGAGCATAGGTTAAACTTTTTTCCAAGGCCTCGTCCGTTAAAGTAACAATAACCGCCTTTGTGCGAGGTGGCTTGGCTACTCTAGGTCTAGGTCGGCGAGCAACTGCTACCGTTATGTTCGCCGCAGGGACGCGAGAAGACTTATTGCCCTTTTTACCTCTCCTTACGACTGTAGACCAAGAACCATCCTCACCTATTATATTTTCAACAGTGTTCGCTTGTTGCACATTAGAGAATAGTTGTGTACTTTAAGCTGCGTGCGATCTTTGAATTTATTTTCACTTTGGTTAACACGACACATCGGTTTTAAATGCCCTTTTTGCCCGCACTCATCACAAGTATAATTTTAAAACGACACCAATATGCGCGATGCGATCGTCCACAACGCCAGCAACCAGGATTCGAAGCCGCTTCAACTGGCCCAGGTGAGCGCGCCGCGCGCGTCCCCGCGTCGCCGCCGCGCGCGCACCTGCGGTCGCGTGGCGTGGCGCGCCTCTGCCGCCACTCGATGCAATGACTCAGCGCAAATCTGTCCGTTATCGCTCCCGCTCGCGAAGCTAACCTGCGCATGCTTCTCCGCCGCTTCTAACACCAACACCAGCTCGTCAGCCCTTTTATAAGTAAGGTCCGACTCAGCAAACAGATACAAATTGATCCCTCAGATTCTCTTCCAGATTAAATCTAAAATTACACGTGCTCGCTAAATGCTTAAGCGCTTGAAGGTAATCGCTGAGTGACTCTGCCTCCCCCTGCCGGCGCAAGCGGAACACTCGTCGCTCTGCAATGTCGGACCGCTTCGGCTCGAGATGTTCACCGACTAACCTCACTAACTCCTCGAATGATTTCGCCTCCGGGTTATGAGGTGCACACAAATCACACATTAAGTCATAAGTAGGCTCGCCGACCAATGTTATTAATGTAGCCACTTTTAAACTGTCTTCAATTTTGTGTAATGCCACAAATTGTTCCACGCGTCTTATATATGCCGACCATTTTTTGCTCGATAAATCAAAAGATTCGATTTTTCCGATAGGCATTATTATACACAATAATTATAACTTTTACACACGTCGCCAGTTAGATATTACGGTAATTAAAGGTTAATATATAAGGGAGCAACAAAACAAGGCCGAGTCGGTGACATACAACAATTTTAATAAAAATAAATTACTGCACACAGGTCAATTTGGTTTCACTCGTGGAAGGTCAACATCTGATGCTGGGGTAAAATTATTAGAGTCACGTGATGCCTTTGGGGTGTTTTGTGACTTATCCAAAGCATTTGATTGTGTGCAGCATAAAACTCTTATCAGGAAACTACACCACTATGGTATAAGAGGCATTGTTTTGGATCTTCTCACTTATTATTTAAGTGATAGGATTCAAAAGGTAAATGTCAACGGGAAACTATCACACGGGTCACCTGTAGCATTCTGGGTCCGTTTTTGTTCCTTTTGTACATTAATGAGTTACCACACCTTATGAGAGATATCTGTCACGCGACCTCCTGGACGCCCTCCTGGACGCCCAAGGAAGCGCTGGTTGGATGTCGTGATGCAGGACATGAGAGCCAATGGTCTAACCACCGAGGACGCAAAAGATCGTGCAAAGTGGAGTAGGTTAAGTAGGAAGGCAGACCCTGGTAATAGCCGGGATTAATGCCAGGAAGAAGAAGAAGTATCTGCAGATTCACATGGGCATCGCACAACCGCTGTCATCGTGCCTCTGGAACCAACGCGGAGTTCGGAAACTGTAACAGCGTCAGCTGTGCAGCTACTAGCATTCACAACAGCGCTAACCACTTTTCTCTGGTGACCGAGTCGTCAAGCACTAATAACTTTAGAGTGGCATTCTTACGGGGTCTGGTGACCACAGCCAGCTCATCTAGTACCACTCGCAACCGCTCCGCTAGAGCATCCGCCTTCTCTGAAGAGTGTGCAGCAGAAAACTCCAGCAACCGAGCGCCGAGCGAAATCGCCTGGCGCACTGTTAAGCCTTCGGTTATACCCAACTGTGCCAGATTGATACCCTGCTGCGCTCGCTCCAATGCCTGAGCATAGGTTACACCTTTTACCAAGGCTTCGTCCGTTAAAGTAACAATAACCGCCTTTGTGCGAGGTGGCTTGGCTACTCTAGGTCTAGGCCGGCGAGCAACTGGTAGCGCGCCGCACGACTCCCGAGTCTGAAGCAAACTCTATAACTCCTCCGCTATCATCATTTGTTTGGGTTTTTTCGTATACAATATCCATACTAGGCCCACGAGTAAGGGGGAAAAACGGTCCGTCCAAGTAGTGCCCCCTGTACTTTGATAAGCCTAATTATGCCACGGGTGTCGGCCGGTACCCTGGCGTGGATAGCAGTAATGACTGATCTCCCCATCAGCCTCGCACCCCTCGCGCTGCTTCGCCACTTGGGTTGGGGTAATTTTTTATAGAGGTTTTCTTCCGGTCCGGCTGGTGAAGGCAAGACCCTCGGTCCCGTGCGTGGCCGCGAGACATGACCACAGACACCACCCACGGGATTACGAAAAGGACGGAGAGCACTGCTCTGTCCGACGGCGGGGTAAGCGCACGCCAAACCCGCCATACCTCCACAATGACATAGCGCGTGCGCACAGAGCCATCACAGGGGTCCCTCCCTACAATGCGCTCACGGGACAACTCTTACAACAGAGCGCCGGAGCGCATTCCCGCGTGTCGGTTTATTAGCCGCGACGAGCAGCAGCACCACGACTGTGATGCTGCTGCTCGTCCCGTTGCCCAGGGTGCTCCACGAGGAGGTAACCGACATAGCACCCCTTAATTTTTTTTCCTGCGGTAACTTCATAGATGTTTGATTTTTTTTATCAAAATAATCATAATGTTTTTTCACGGCGAGGTCGTTGTGGGGCAGAGGCACACTATGAACAATGATTGTGGGTTCGATTCCTACTCAGTCGAATGAAATATTTAATGTTTTCATTTGCTCTGGCAGCGTTGAGTTTCGCCACTCAACACGGAATGCTCCAAAAATCGGCGGGAGTGATCGATGAACGGAGCTTAACACTTGATTCTTAGGCTCCCTTTGCCATTTGTGCGGATGTATCCCGCACAATGGAGTTAGGAACTGAAAAGTAGAACTCTTCAGAGGTTATTTGATTTAGTTATTTGGTTTTTCTTCACAGTTTGTTTCACGAGGTACGGATCATGGGTCACGGATCACCTATTCCTGTGTGATGGTATAGAGTGAATATATTAATCTTTTCTCGTTAATTATGTACGTCTTTTGAAGTGGAGAGTCAACTAAAAAAATATTATTTGTTGATATGTATTTCTTATTTTCATTTTTAAATTCAAAACCTTGAAATGGAGCTCATATGCGTTGAATCGAACAACGCTTATGTAAAAGATAATTTAATATTTCACACGATAGTACCTACTCGCTGCTTAATGTTAGTATTTTAATGTGATTTGATTTAATTAAAATAATAATGATAAAATAAATAATAATAAATATTTATTATAATATGATTAGATTATTCTTTTTAATTTTAAATATAATTGTATAATATCGATTAATAAATGTGCTTAAATATAAATTGTAAAAATGAGTAATTCAATTTACAAAATAGCATAAAATCGATCGTACGGCGTTCGCAAACTTGTTAACCTTGAAATATAAACATAGTTATCAACGCTCGTTTTACCTGCACCCCACTGAAGGACTCTTGCAATCTACATTCGTCACACTCAACTTCAAGATATAATAACTAAATAAGCGATATGATAATGTTTTGGAATTTGCCTATTTAAGTCTAAGAAAACAAAACAAACATAAAATATAACTATTATCTGTATTTATTTACTAATAATAACTGCTTCATTTATAGTAGAACTATAATATAACACAAACAATAATTTATTCATCGCAGACACGTGTAAAGCATTTATTTTATAAACATGTTTACTTAATACATAAATGCAAGAGTTGCTCACTATCTGACGGAATTTTTTTTTTAATTGCTGATTTTACTTCATAAGTATTACTTTGCATTTCTTGATAGTTGATAGCGATACCTATTCGACAGGGATTAAAAATTTGTAAAATAAAAAAATATATCAAAACAATTTTTTTGCCTATAGTAAAAAAATGTATCTTTGATTAAATAAAAATTTAAGTAGTATTTAAATATTTCAAAGACTATCACGTGAAAACTCTTCTAGTAAGTACTTTTTAAGGAAAAACTAGAAACTAAAAAGTAACCAAAACAGGAAACAACAGGAACATAATAACTTATTTTCCTCAAATAACATAGAGTCGAAGCCATGAGTTTACGTTAGTACACTCATATGTTTTATAAATAAATACTATCAAGTGCATACAAGGTTAAATGTTAATATTAATTCGAACGGTATTTATGTATAAACTATTATAGTTCACAATTGTTATCTTAAACCCGGTAGCGTGTCAAGCCAAGTTTAAGTGAACTTGAAGTCACTTTTTCTCTTTACCTTATTAAATACGATTTAGAAAAAAATATCCAAAATATAGAAATTAAGAATTTCTGTTATATAAATTATATATTAAGTTAAGCTTATATTTTATTTCAATTTTGGTTTTTTTTTTCTTTTTTTTCATCAGCCTATCGCCGTCCACTGCTGAACGTAGGCCTCCCTCATCAAGCGCCAACCATTTGGGTTTACATTAAATATAATTCGAATTCCACCATGTGGAAATTCAACAGTAACCACAATGTTGAGTTGAGTTGTGAGCTGTCTTTTGGTTCGGTGAGCGACTTGGCTCTTTGAGCATAGCATACGTACACAAGAAGTCATAAATAATGAGTTGATGATGAAACAAGAACAAGCCATAAGTCCATTTATTTATATGAGTTGGCTAGTTTATATTCTCGTATATAACTTTAAAACCATTCAAGATTAATTATAAACTTATATATAGAATTGGCCGAGCTTGTTATTAAATAATTAAACTTTCAATAGGCTAAACGAAACACATGGCTAAAACGAAATACCGAAATAAATTCAGATTTATGATTGTATGACGTGTCTACTTTCTATTAGGCAGCAAAATTTTGAATCGAGTAATATTGTAGGTTACAACATAAATATACAATTTGCGTATACTTTAAAAATATATAGATTAATTAATCAAACATAACTTGCATGATAAATATGACAGAATCTATGATGCCAGAATATATGTATCCATAAATGTCATCACGAGAATCAACTCTTAAAATTAAATATAATAATTTAAACATAATAATGAAAAATTTATAGACTTAGATATCGAAAGGTAAATATTAACTTTCCATGAGAAATAAATATTACAATTTACTTTCTTGCGCATTAAGGTAAGTGTACTTGTTAGACTTATTAGTAGCTCAAGTGACCCACTGACCGTCCCTTGAAGATCTATTTAATACTTTATTCATAACGTTTTATTACCACTTAGGATATTATTACGTTACAGCATCTATCTGTGTTCTTGTTATTTCATAGGGGAAATCTTTAATATATATCGAGTCTTTTGGGAGGAATAGGTCTTGGGAGGAAGGAGGAGGTCTATGTAGAATTAGCCCTCCTCAGATGACATGCTACACTATGGAACTCTAGATTATTTTATAGAAAAATATTATTTTTTACATAGTATGAAAAATATAAAAGAAAATCTTTTCATAGGGACGAATGCTTTTCATGCTACGGACTACGGAGGCTATCGTTAATGACGGAGAAGCTTTCGGTAAATATTAGTTTGCATTTTGACAAGTTAACAATCAAAAATTACTTGTGACTTTAACAGATCGTTAATTGGGTTTATAACTTCTCTACTATTTTAATCGTTATGGACATGTTTTGAGCAACCATTTATTTCAAAGCTCAATGAAATAACTATATATTTTGGAAAATATTTTTTATCATTAAATATTCTTAACTTACTTTAAATGGGTCAAAATTAAACATGTAAAACAATTTTTAGCTATTTTATTATAAGGAAAATTTTACAAAATCATGCTTTCTTATTTTTTATTAGTATGAAACTACAGTAGGTATATAAAGATTTTAAATATGTATAACATATCCATACTATGCACTATAGCAATAGCTTCTAATGTTTACAATTTTGCATGCATGGTTAAAAAGCAATCAGCAAGAGTAGAGTGCTCAGTAGCGGTCAGGAGGAAAATTTATGAGAGCACTTCAAAAATGTGTAAGTAGAATATTGCACTGTGAAATATAAGATTTAGCTGAAATTCATAAATGATTAGTGAAACTTGACAGCCATCGCAACGCAGCGGCACGAGGGTGACTAACGCGACGATTGTGGGTTCGATCCCCACTCGAGGAAATGAAATATTTATTTATATTTTTATTTCTTTGCTCTGGTGTCGAGGCAAAGAGCGGCGTTGAGTGCCGCCACTTAACACGCAATGCCTCGATCGTCTGAAATCGTCTGAAAGTGAGAAACGAAGTGTCTTAACAATAGCTGCCTACAATATTACTTAGATATGTCCAAATAACGCCACATTTGAGCATCAAAAACTCACACAGTACCTAATGATATTCAAAAACTGAAAAAACATATGGTCTAAATATTACTTAATTAATATATTTTTTTAAATAATCATATACCTGAAAAATTCTATATAATAGTTAAAAAAAGTTCATTTTCAGCGTGAACATTTCCATCGCTTTACAATTTAACAAAAAGCTAACATAAAAGTGCAAGATAAATTTGTTGAATTTCTAAAATTCATAGTGAGCCTCACCGCGCAATTTTCCCCCACTTCAATTATTAACACTTTCTGATTAACTTGCCACGAGTCGTTCTTTCTGAACAGTAATTACGGACTGAAAAAAGATCATGCAATATGGATTCTCTTTTGAAATGGCAGAAAATTATAGAAGAATAAATTGTTCAGCTTTCCCATAGCTAATATTGTTTTAGGTTTTTATTAATAAGCTATTTTAAAATTTTGTAAGGTAGAAATTTCATGAAAAGTTATATTATTTTAAATAAATCTATTTAACCTGATATATGAATGCGTATTTGAACTTTAATTCGAAGAATTCAATATATTAAAAATAATTAATTCCCCCGAGTGGTGATCGAACGCACAACCGTCGTGTTACAGTGAAAACCTTGTGCACCTGCACCACGATGGCCTATAAGTAGTATTTCATGTACAAAATATGATAGCTTGAAAACTTACATTGCTGGCAACAAAGTACAGTGTTTGCTATTACCTAAATACATAATGTAAAATACTAAGTATTTGTAGAAGTGCAAAAACTTGGCAATAGAGTGTTGTGTGAGAAGAAATGAAGAGAAAAATTTCTTTGTCTAGTATTATGTATATAAAGTATAATATAAATTATACTATAGTAAATATTTTTTTTTATGTATATAACAAATACAATATATAGATATATTATATTCTCAACACTTCCAATTTCCAGTTATGTTACATCAAAACGAGGTGGTACGCACAACTCAAGTTTGAAACTTTTCAACTCTTCGTTAGTCGGCATTTCACTTTTACAAGGGACCACTTTGAACTTCGTTGCAATCAGACGCCCAATTTTTAGCAGCGCCTGCCAACAAATAATGATTTTATTACGTTACTGGGAAGTTAGCGCGAAATATTCTTCTTCTTTTTAACAATAATGTTTTGAAAAATTAGGTTAGGGCACTATTATAAATACCGGTAAAACACTCACAGTTCTGGCTGGTACCGGTAACGCTGGCTGAACATATACTTGTGGGCATTTCAACAGATGTTTTATAGAGGCACGAGTTTTAAATATATTGAACTTCATTTTGGTGAACGGCATATCTATAGACATGACATAACACTTAATATCCAAATTAAGCATTATCATTATAATTTTAACTCAAACAAAAGGCACAGGACGTACTAGGATAGATGCGATCTAGAAATACTTCTGAACACGGAAAATAGCAAAGCACTTGGGAATGAAATATTCCTGTTGCATTAAATATTTCTAAAATGATGCCATCTTTTGGCCCTTCTATGTAGAAGAAGAAAATATCTTTCGTATCTAGAAGAAAACCAGTTAAGACATCGCATTTATTTTCTTTTGATATGTTTTCGTTTACGTCAGTTATTTCTGATAAAATAGCATTTGATATTTGAGAATCAAAAGTTTGGCAATACAATCTTGAATATCCTTTATCTAATGGTTTCGGTTTACATCCAACTAAACCTATAGATACTTCTAAGGAGGATTGAGCTTGCAAAATTGCGGACGGCTTAATAACGACAGTTGGTTTAAGTTTTAGCTTGATGGCATTCACGTCATTGGTACAATAACTCTGCCTATCGTATACTACAGACACTTTCGGCGGAAACAATGGAAATTCTCCTCTTATAAGCCTATTGTTCATTTTCGATAATGAACTTAAATCTATTTTTGTTGTGGCTATAAGAATATCTTCGTAATCACAGATTGTATTGGCAGTCGTCGAGCTATATGGATTTTTTTCTTTACCAATATTTATAAGGTTTTTTAATATAATTCCACGGAGCTGAAATAAATTAAGTATTTTATAAATGTGAATAAAATAACTACATATATGACAGATGTTAGGTACTAGGTGAAAGAAGAAATTACGATTGATGCAGTTATACGACTAAAGGAACAATAGCTTTATAAGCTTATATATTTATATAATAATACTAGCGACCCGCTCGCGGCTTCGCCCGCCTTAACTACTGTATTATTCATATAATGTATGTTTGCAAAGCACTTAAGATAATGTGNACTTTCGAATTTATAATATAGGTATGGATAAAAATACTGCTAGAAGTTTAGTTAATTTTTCTCAATATAAATATCTATTAATATTTTGTATATTAATATTAATATTTTACCTCAATTTCAAAGTTGTTATCCAGAAATGTAGCAGTAATACCAGCGACTTTGGAGGACTGTAACGGAATTGTATACGAGTCATTGAAGTTTATAGTTTTTATTATATTTATATTATGCTTTTGTGAATTATGGGTTTCGTCATCTATTGTCCATTGTGTATAAATTTGTGATAATCTGTTGATATAAATAAAAACGTGTTTAAATAAGTCTATAGGAAATACAATAGGTTATACACTATGTATTGATTTTTAGCTTACTATATTACCAATAGAAAAAATAATTTTACCTTGCACACTTAAATTCTTCTATGGGTAAATTACTTATTTTCTCAATGTTTACAAATATTATGGGAAAATCGTCGGACGCTGGTAGGCTATTACTGCTTATTAACACTACGATATTGCCATGATCTGGGGGACGATCTCCACTTAAGTTAAAAACAGTGATTCGGCCAGTACCTGAAAAAGGTGATGATTGGGGAACAGAGTAATCTATCCGGAGTTGTTTTTTAGTTTTTATATATTTTTTTGTCTAAAATGACTAATTTGTGACTATTTTTAAAGCTTCACATTATTTTGCGAAACCTAATGATAAGACATTCTGTTCCCCAGATCCATAGAAACATTTCGTGTTGAGTAGCGGAAATCAACGCTGCATTAATTATTGCAACTAGATTCTAACCTCCACAACCGTAGCGTTTTCAGTCAGAAAGTAGTACCGCTGTACCATGACGGGACCGTCAACTATGTATAAGGATATATAATCGTGAAGCTTCAAAATTAATTAAAAACTCTAATGGCTATTTACAATTTAACTTAATATTAAATAGATACTTGATAAACGTTACCAGCTAAAATAGCATCTCCCGATAAACTTATAGTAAATTTATCTTTTTGCATTTGTATAGGTTTTTTCTTTTCTTTTTCTTTAGCTTTAGAATCTTTTCTTGTTTTTTTCGATTTAATAAATTCTTCTGAGTCGGATGTTGAATTTTCAGGAGTAGATTCATTTATTGTTAAAATCGTCTCTTGCACGTTGAATATAGCAGCATCTTGATGCCTTTTATCTAAAATATAAATATAAAATAAAAAAGGCATTTGTTTAAATACCATATACCTATTATTTCGTCTTAAAATAATGATACCAAATAACAAAGTAAAATGAAGTTTATTTTCCTTAATAAGAAAAACAAGTAGTAGTCGTCCCTATTATTCTAAATTGTAGATTTAAAAGGTATAATTAATATTGTTAAAATTGTTTTCATCATTCTATTTAATAAAAGTATCTTAAGCAAATAACCTGGAAGCCAGTCATGGCATAGAGGCACAAAATGTGACAATCATGTGAAATAAAATAATTATATAAATTTATATTTCCATTTCTTCGCTTTGGTGTCGAGGCAAAGTGTGGCGTTCAGATCCGCCAATCAGCAATCAGCGATGTCTTCAGAATTCGGCGTGGGCAATGGATTGTCTTAACACTAGGTTCCCCTTGCTTACACTGCAACTACACTTGCGGGATACGGCGTGAAGCCGATTCACTTTAATTTATTTTATTTAAATAACCTGTGACATTTAAAGGAGTATCGAATAGTCCATCTAAATATGATGCGGGAATATAAGCCTCAACTAGATTCCATAATAAATTCTGAATAAATAATTCAAAGCTCTCCTCCTTCTCTAAAACTTGTCCAAAATATCGTCGTTCGCCGAATTTCAGTGGGGGCAGATAAGCCTCTATATTTTTATCGTTTTTTGCACTGAAACATCAAACTTGAACTCTATATTCTATTTATTTTATATTCATATACACTGTGTAATAATGATTTAAGTAATATTTGTTATTAGTTTATTTGGAAAAAACATTTTCAATGAAAATAAAAGATAAAACTACCATGTTATAATTGTTACCAATTTTGTGTGAATTAAATAATTAGTTATTATAATACTATTTGTCATTTTAAAAGGGCAAAACAAGGTGAACTACAAACCCAACGATCAATCTAAGCGAATCTTAACAAAATTATTAATATAACCAGCTATTACATTTTTACAAATATAATAATTACATTATATACAAACAACTTTTATTTGTAATTTTTGCTTATTTGTAATCCTCAAATATATCTTTAAATTAAAAAAATAGTTAAATTATAAATACTTGTTACTCAAACTGCCACCTCCCATGGCACATGTTATTGTTGCTATATGATTTTTCAAGTCAGTCACTCTGACGACGAAGGCATGTCGAATTGAGAAAGTAAACCAGCGTCGTTCCAAAAATAGCCACGTTCGCACATAACCATATTGATATCCACACCAAATCTATTATAATGTGAAAAATGTAAAGTTCACCAGTAGTTTATAAATCCCCGATAGTTTTATTTACAAGATAAGCTATAATTTTTGGTTTCACGGGTCTCTGTTAGCAATAGTAGATAAAAACGTTATCTGTAACTTTCAAGGGGCCGGAACAAAGATAATTTTAATTTTAGGGCATGTTTTGCGTAGATTGCATTCAAAAGGGTCACATTAATTGTTGTGAAAATATTAAATGATTCATTTTCTTGAATGGGAATCGAACTCACAACTGTTGCATTTCCAAATGGTAATAATTTACGTAATAATAATGAAATGAAAAAAAATTCTCGCGTTGGTGCTGTTGCCAACAAATTAATAAGTGTCTGATAATCTTGTACTAGATTGGTTATCAGGAAAGTTTGACGGTAAATCTGAAAAAAATTATCGCCAGCCTCTCCCTGGTAGATTACATTAAATATCAGACTAAAATTACGTGAATCTTTATTTGTATACTGTGAAACTGGCCCTAATACAGTCATGGTAAATAAGGAATCGATGACGGTAGTCTCGTATAATTCTAAATAGCAGTTTCAAAAATGTATGTAGGATACCAAATTATACATCAAAATTACGTTAACCCAAAGCTCATATCATAAACTCTGGGTTTCAGCTTTTCCATTTATTCCTTACCTTGACAACATGGGGCCATATAAGTATGTCTAAGTCAAACGTTTTTCCAGGATACAGTTGGTATTGTAACTTCATAGCTTGATGATGGGGTCCGAGATCCAACCACCCTTCGTTGCAGTCATGCCAAACATCCATGTTCAGAATCTCAATCGCAAATGTAAGTGTAAAAGTGCTTTTAGAATATTTAGTTTCATCAATCACAGTTTTATTTGGTGCTCCTTTGTTCATTGTTATCGAAAACAACAATTTATGAAATTAAATAAATTATGCGTATCGTTACGCGTAGTTGTCATAATCAAATAGACGTTTATTACTTTTTTAAAAGAACAGTGTATATACTCGTATAGGTAGGTGCGTCACCTTTTTCCTATTAACTTATTTATTACCAACATTTTTGGTACATTATACTCAATTGCTTATTACATAATTATTTCTACGGTTCTATTATTGGTAAATTTATTTATCAAGCTTCATACAATTTTTATATGTATTTTATGTAAGCTACAAAAATACTTTTTTATCTATATAACGTATTATTTAATATTCAAAAAATTTTACAATATATTTTTTACAAAGTAATAACATAAAAAGCCATGAAACAGGATAAAAACTCATAAATTGTGTCTGCCCGTCCATGTGACCCACTAACCATCAGTCAAGATAGAATTTCGCAGGCACGAGACTAAAATAAACGTGATGGCGTCACGTAAGGCAATATGTACGCTAAAACATTTTTTCTTCGAAATGTTAAATAGTCGAAATATTTTACAATTTTAGGTTTCTATGAGGTAAAAAGAATACGAGTATATTTTTCAAATAAATAAATATACTATGTTTATAAAAGCGCCGCGTTGAGTTCCGCCACTCATTACGCAATGCCTCCAGAATTGGGTAGAGAGTGGTGAATGGAATTAGGTAACGGAGTGTCTTCGCACTATGTCCCCAGTTTCCTTCCGCCTACCCTGCCATGTTCAGGATATAGTTATGAAATAAAGAATTTTGTTACAAATAAATAAGAAAATAAAGGTTGAGTCAATAAAGAAATGCAACAAGTCTCAAGAAACACTAATAGTTCTTCAACTGTTTAACAATTGTACAGCTCCTTGTAATATTCCGTTCAAGTTTCAGTTTTGTTGGTACCTTTTGTAAAGTTGCAATTGTTCTGTTGATTGTCGCCGTTTTAAAGCTTAAACTTTCAGCTTTTTTACAACAGATTCATTGAACTGTTGACTATGTTTTTATAATTGTATGTTTATTACTAACTTAAGACTAAAGAAATGGAAATTTTGAATAACTATAAAGTAACATTTGAATCTATGTCACAACCAGACATATACATTTATTTTCCAACTATGCAGATTACTGCATAATTTTAAATTGTTTTTTTTTGATGTACAAAATTTAAGAACTTATTAGACACTGGAAATCGAAGCCTGGCCTGACTCTGGAATCTTTATCCTACCCTGCTGAGTGAAATTGAAAAAAAATGTTTTTGATTATTGAATATTTCATCTGGTATGGTAGGTACTTGATAATTATACTGAAAGAATTTTCTATCGTTATTAACAAATGTACACAATTTTCATAAGTACATATTTTTGTTTATTAACATCACGCTGCATCCCGCACATAGCCAACCTGGGGACCTAGAGTTAAGACTCTCAATTCCCATTCTTTCGTCTGTTCCCAACTTTCCGCCGAATTTTGGAGGCATTTCGTGATAAATGGCGGTTTGTCTCGTTACCAGAGTGCGGAAATACAAAACATATTAAATATTTCATTTCCTCTACACATAGCTAACATAATATATATAATGATTATATTGAACTAATAGCTGTAGGATCAATCAAATTTTACACGTAACTTCCATTAGTAGGTGCCGCGCGGTAACTACTTGATTCGGTGATTGATTATAAACATTCGTTAGCTCTAAATGAGCAGCCTAATTACACGTTGGCCTGTACAGTCTATAGTATGCATACATGTCTATAGTACGATAACTAGCTGCTACTAATAAATATCTAGTATGAGGCCACTTGTGGCGCAGGGGCACCAGCGTGTGACTGTAAACGTGATAGATTGTGGGTTCGATTCACACTCGAGGAAGTGAAATATTTATTTACATCTGTATTTCCATTTCTTGGTTTATTCTCTATATTCATAATGAATATGCGTCAATTTTAGACATGACTATCTTTCTAGGGTTTAAAGATCTTTCTCATCATTTTTCGTCTCGTAAAAATAGAAACGTATATGTTACGATATATGAATTGGGAAATTAATATGTTTCCTAAAATAGCACATAGAACATCAGAAGCGTAACGACAAGGATATGTTCTTTACGTACGTACGCGTTTATTGAGTCTTAATATTTCTGATATATTAAAGAAATAAAGTTTGAAAGTTTTGAGTTTGAACAGTGAATTTAAAATTTGTAGTTTATAAGGGACAACGAAAGGTACTTACTATCTTCCCTCCTGTTCCCAATCCTTTATATATATATATAGAGTAAAAATATAAAAAAAAACATGAAAGTAATTATTATTAATATAAATATTTACTTTCAGTTATCAATAATCAAGGTGTATTTCAGCAAATTTCATTTCTCGTAGATATTTCAAAGTTACAATGTATAACATAAGCTACCTGACACCACCCAGGAACTATTTCAGCAATTGAAACTTTAGTGCACCAATCAATGTTTGTTAGACTGCTTAGTTTAATTTGTATATATGATATTGGCATAGAATACAGGTTGAATAGGAGTACATTCAATGATAGTAAGTAATATATATTCAATGATACGTCTAGTCTATGCAGTATTCAGTTATAGTAGGTACCTTCCTATGCTTCCACTAATTTCTGTATATTACAACACATATAATGTTTATATATATAAATAAAATCTAAAAGGATCTGTCTATGATTTCAAAATAACCGTGTTTTTCCAAGTGCATATGCACAAGCAAATGCTTATTTAAAAATGATTTTTGTTTCCATGCTATGGCCAGATTTATAAGCCGATAGTTTTACATTATAAAAAAAGCCTACTATTATACTATATTGAGAAAAAAACAAGAGAGCATACTTAAAAGTCCAGTTTTATTTGTCAATTTTCTTCAAAAATCAGATAAATTTTTTTCAAAATCACAAGTTTTTAAACACCTGAAAATCGGCTAACATGGATGAGGGTGAAATGGGTAGTGAAATGGGTACTGAGGTCTTCATAGACAACCGTATATGTAGTGATATCTTCTTTTTATCATCTGTACGCAAATATATGACACACGTACGATACTTTAAAGATAAAAATATCTCAATATATGAATCTATTTAAGGGCGCACCGCACAAAGTCTAAAGTGTTTAAAGTAACTTTACCTCGAAGTATCATTCGAAGTTATTTATTTATATCTTTCTAAAATAATACAGACAACGAGCATGTTTCGTATGTGTATGTTTTTGGGGGAGTTATTGTTATAGGCTTGCGAAATGAGTCGCCTGTGGTATCGCAAACTTTGCTAATGTTTATGTTACTTACAAACATAGAATTTTATGACAAAAATTGTAGAGATTTATTTTAAACTGTACCGTCGGTGTACGCGTTAAGAAAAATATAATGTGAAATGAAAAGATCTGATTAAGAAAGAAACAATTTGAAATTAAAGTTTATTTCATGACCGTTTAATTGGATTATTAGTTGGGGAGGCGAAGCAGCAAACTCGGGATTTACTCGAGCGTCATTGAAACCTATTGGGTTGCGAAGCTTAGATGATAACAAGAAAAAAATGTCATATAATACATATCGTTTGACCGGTGGGTTGAGGGGCTATAAATTTTCAAAACTGTTAAAAAAAATGTTTCATGGACATGCTCGAGTGCGTCAGATATTGATATCATCAATTTCCTACGTCTTCTGAAACATGAAAATATGTTAATCTGACAGTTTCCATGATGAAGGTGGTCGTACGTAAGAGTTAAAAATGACGAAAAAAAAATATTGTCGAGCGCGTCAGATTTTCTAAGGGGGTGTTAAGTGAACCTAAGAAAAGCTCTCATGTAATAATCTGACGATTTGGTTGTGACGGAAACTCGTAATCGTTGTTTAAAAATGCAAAATAAATTCGTCATTTTGAAATACTCGAGCGCGTCAGATTATGATATATATGGTTCATCTTCATGTCCTAGGCGTGATATCTCAAAATCAGATGATTATCTGAAGGGTCTTGCTTAATCTGACAATAATTAATATTTTTTTAAACCAATACAATAAATAAGTTAGCTTTACGTTGTATCCCGCACACAGCAGGGTACGCAGAGGGAATCTAGGTTAAGACACTCTGTTCCCCACTTTTTGCCAAATTTTGAAGGCATTGAGTGTTGAGTAGCAGCACTTAACGTCGCTGTTTTGCCTCGACCCCAGAGACCGAAGAAATGGAAATAAAAATTTAAATAAATATTTCATCTCCTAGAATGGAGATTGAACCCACAAACAGTCGGTTACAGTCACACTCCGTGCCCCTGCGCCACGACTGGCTTCAATTTTTTTATTCATGGAACGTAACGTACAATATTTTTTTTCAACTATTTTTTTAAATTACCATCTTCATTGATGAGTTAGAAACCAATAAATAGAGAAAGAGTGAGAGAGGAATAGAAATACGGTGATAGGAATAAATACTATTCTTAGGTACATTTAACTTTAACGATAAATTTCTATTACTTCGGCTTGTGGAATTTGTCAGATTATATATTTTTCGTAATCCTTGAATGATTCTCTCCAAAATAAAAAAAAATTAGCCGCGCTCGAGAATGTCCAGATAACGTTTTTAATTACAACTTTGGAGCCCTCCCCCTCCTTTGCGTCACTCTTAATTTGTCAGATTAGTGGAACATACAGGATTTAGCATGTAACTAACTTACCCTACCTTAATCTGACGCGCTCGAGGATTTTAAAGAGTAGTTAAAACTGTGGTTTTATTTAAAGTGGTGCTGACAATTCCATTCTGTATATATTATAGCAAATACAGCAAATCTCTATAAAATAATAATCAACCTACGTGACGACGCTTATTGGGGATGGTTAATGTCATTCTCAGATTCTTGAAAGAAGTATTTTGTGAAATTAATATAAATAATAGTTAAATACTTTGGAGAAAAAAATCAAAATTTAGTTAAAATAATTTAAAATATTTATCGATTAATTAATAATAAATATTACTCAAAATATTTTACTATTTATGTAAGCGAAAGTAAGTAGAGTGTTAGAAGGTAATCAAGTCCATAACGGAGTGCCGCTACAAAGCCAGTGAATAATATTTCGTTAAGTCTGGGCACTAATACTGACTATGAATAAAACAACAGCTTCAGTACTGTTGCTGTGAGCTTATTATGAAGAGTCAAAGTTTATATAATAAGGGTCTAAGTTCATAAACGGCATCAAACAATTACGTAACTCGTATATTTGTCCTTAACACTTTGTTCACGCTGTATCCGCATACAGCAGGATAGGCAGAGGGAACCTAATTTTGAAACACTCCGTTCTCCACTTTGCGCTGAATTTTTGAGGCATTGCGTATTGAATGGCGGAACTCAACCGGAACCTTGGTGCCAAGGCAAAATCCCGGCGAATCGAACTCACATCAGAGGGGTTCGAACACAACCGTCGCGTAACAGGCACACCCTTGTGGCCTTGTGCCATGACGGCTTCACTTACATATATAAGGTTTGAACTAGAGGTATAAATGTGGATTGATTGCTTTCATTGAATTCTCAACAAAGAAACAGAAAAAATGACCGTAACTGAAACGAAAAGGAAATAAAAAATATAGTTTTTCCCAAGCTTGTTGGGCACACAGTTCGTTGCCTCATTTTACAGTGTTCAGAATAGGAAACGTTATTGAACATACCTACCTTATACGTATGTATGAAAGCACACTTTTATTTTGCATATATAATGTTCGATCGTGGCTATTTCACTATTTTCCGTTTTTGATGAGTAAGCGTCAAAAATATGTTTTTAGAGACATCTTATATGATTTTTTTTACAAATATTTGATATACTTAAGCTTTATTTTAAAATTATTGGTATACATACAATTCTTTATCGTGAATCATCCTGTCTATTATTGAAAATCGAATTTTATAATGTAAATATAGAAAGATTGAATTGTAATTATAACTATTAATTTCATTAAAGGTTACTGCAGCGAAAGTATACAAAAGAAAAAAACGTTCCGTTAAGCTTTTAAGCTGAAGAGTAATTGGTATTATAAAGTCGTATTATTTCTGTTTTGTTTATATTATTTTACGTGTAGATAGCTGCACGGTAGTGGTGTTTGTTTCAATTTCCACAGAATACAGGAATATTTACATTTCGGCTTCATTGTTGTGAATCTTGGCTTGGCGGTGAACTCTTGATTCTACTAAAGCATTGATCTAGACTTGAACGTGTTCCAGGAATAAAGATATTCAGTTTAACGCTAATTCTGCTGATACCACTTTTATTATATTCTATCTACAATAGCTACAATATTCTACATTTTGTAGTTTCTACCCTTTACTTTATTTATAATTTCTTTAAAAAATATATTATGGTAAATATATATTTTTATTTATAGGTAATATAATAGGAATATGATAGGCAGACAATAGGAAAACAAAGTGAACCTATAAACATTTCGTTTTAATCTTTTGAGGTAACCCCAAAAAGAAAGTAAATATATTTAAATTTTAATTTAATTTATTATAAAATATCATTTGTATAAATATATCTACATATCTGTGAAATATATCGCTCTTTTAGCTTACTGTAAGCTCTACCGGTCAGTGAACCATCAATGACTACGAGCACTGGTTACATTACTAAAATTATATATCTTATTCTTAAAATAAATTATTTCTTATAAGAGTTCAAAGTACAAAAGCTAAGAATGTAAACGGACTACAAAGGATAACAATATAATCAACGACTCGAGTACCTACAACTTGTCTCAGGTGTAGAATCGTAAATAACAAAGCAAAAGGGCGAAAGGGAATAACAAGTGCTATCTATCATCTGTTTAATAATTCTGCCAAAAATAAAAAATGGACCCTTTTCCTTTTGGTAAATAGTGATTTCACCAATTTACGATGATTTCAATAAAATATTTTGTGTGATATATAATTGAAAATAAGAATTAATATAATTATTAATGCCCTTGTTCCCATGAGCATGCGACTATGAATGCGAGAGGTAGTGGATTCGATTCACACTCGAGCAAGCCACTGCCTTCCCTGCGTCTTTTCCCAGTTAAATTAGACATCTACGACTACATCAGACACTTGAAATGTTTTTTAAAACTACACACACGTATGTAATAAAAAAGTATAGGTAATAAACCATATTTTTTATATTTAAACTTTCGAACAACATAAAATATAAAATTTTATATTAATACTTCCGTTTGATAATTGAGCAAAAACTGTAGATCAGCCATTTAATTTCAAACGCGTTGAATGCCGATGTCAAACGTAGCCGATGTTAAAAACTTCATTACGAGGAGATGTCGGAACCCTAGAATGAAACAAAGGAAATTGTAACGATACAAAACGAGACATTTTTTCGTTTTCCTTTCTTTTCTACGACATTTCTCTAATTTGTCTGTGTTGATGCAAATAAGCCAATTGTTTGGATAATTGGGGAAAGTTTTACACCAAAGGGAAGGTAATTAGTGAAACAAATCCCCTTTCATCTATAATTGAGATAATTTAATAACATTGGCTGAAGTGAATGAAGCAGACAGTTTCATTAAATAATTGAATTAGTCTGTGCTTCTTGAATAAGAGGCTGAATTTGAAATTATTCTGGGCGGAGTAATAAAGAGAAATAAGTGTTGTCTAGATGTAATCGTTCATTCTGTTAGGGTTGAGGCCGTCACAGGGGCACAAGCTTATGACTGTAAACGTGACAGTTGTGGGTTCCATTCCCGCATGGGGGAATGAACTATAATTTATTTATATTTTTATTTTTTCTCTCTGGTACCATGACGAAGTTCTACCATTCCATACGCAATGCCTCAAAAATTCGGCGGAAAGTGGAGAATGGACTATCTTATAACTAGGTTCTCTCTGCTAACCTTGCCATATACAGTGTAAATCTTAGTTTAGTTTAGTTTATACTTTATTGCACACAAATAAAATACAAATAATAGAACAGAAAAGACATAATAAAAAACAAGTATGCAAAGGCGGCCTTATTGCTTCAAGCAATCTCTTCCAGGCAACCTTCGATAACAGCAAAGGACTTAAAATATAAAAAGAGAAGGGTGGAATAACGTAAGTGCAAACTAAATAATAATAATAATACTAAGTAAACACATAAAATACTTATGATATATACAAAAATACATAAGCTCATACACAATACACAAATACATATATTTATAAATAAATACATATAAACATATATATACTTACACAAACAAATGCTACATATAATATAATATAATATATAATATAATATAATATGTACAATATAATTAATAGATAGAAGAGTCTACAAATTTTCTAAATTAAAAAGGTGTTGTTTTAGACGTCTTTTAAATATGTTAAGTGACATTGAATGTCGCACTTCAGTAGGAAGTGCATTCCAGAGAATAACAGCTTTCACAGTAAAGGAGTTGGAAAAGAAGTGGGTATAGCAGGTTGGATGTTTGAGGAGGTTATCACTTCGCGACCTTAGTTCAAGGCGTAGAAGAGAATCGGAACCAAGGAAGTTGAATCGCTCTTTTAAATAAGAGGGAGCGAAAGGATTGTATAGGATCGAATAAAGAAGAGTAAGCATACGATAATTGCGGCGAAGTCTAATAGGAAGCCATCCTAGCTGACGACGGTAATCGGAGACATGATTTATTTTAATTTTAAATCTACTTAAAAGTTTTAAAGGAATGTGAGGGATATTTTCTTAGAGATTACTCCTAAAAGGAAAATAAATAAAATGTTCAGCTTTTCTCATCATGGTCGGATTTTTTGATTACAGTGATGATTACTGTAGGTTGGCGGAGTACTTCCTTAAATATTTAATGTGAGTAAAAGAGATGTAGAGCATTAATAAACTTTCAGTTTGGTATACCTACTATATAGATATACTAAAATTCTGTAGCACTGTTTTAGAGCAACCACAAGTGATTTTAGACAGAAAGTGGTTGTAAACTGTAGGGAACCGGTCAAAGCCAAGCAACTAGGAAATTGGATTATTCACCCTTTAGGCGGGCAATCTGTCACCTATTTTATGTACAAACAGCTAAGTTCAGGTCACTTCTAAGCTGTTACATTTCAAATTTGTGAAAGCATGAAAACGAAAACAGCTTCGTCTCTTTATATAACAAAATGAGTTAGATGTCAATATTAGAAAAGAGGACAGGTCCTAGCGCGGGTGCACGAGCGCGTGACTGACTGTAAAAGAGACATGTTATAGGTTCGATTACCACTCGAGGACATGAAATATTTAATATTTTCATTTATTTAAAATTTTCATTTATTATTTTCATTTATCCACTCAACACGCAATGCCTACAGAAATGGAGTGGAGAGCGGAGTGTCTTAATACTAAGCTCCCTCTACATACCACCCTGCTATATGCAGAATACAGTGAAACTGAAAAAATTAAATCAATATAGATATATTATACTACAAATGCAAATCTTATATACCCAGCAAGTTACGTTTACGTAGAGGTATCCCTATTTGAATAAGCAAACCTACAGCGAGTTCACAGTAAACACTAATTATATAAACAGTGCTTGTTATCTAGGTAGCACACATTACGCTTGATGAAGACGGTCTTTGCTTAGATCGTATTCCCTAAATAGGAATTTGTTAAAAAATACATTTTAACTTTATATATCATAGTATGTATAGACCATCGGGGCGCAGTGGCACAAGCGTGTGATTGTAAACGCGACGGTTGTGAGTTCGATTACATGATTGCATAATGAATTATTTTTAATGAATATATTCATTTCTTCGTTTCGGTAACAAGGCAAAGTGCGGCGTTAAGTTACGCCACACAACACGCAATGCCCCTGAAAGTTTGCGAAAAGAACGGAACCAAAGGCTCCTCTGCCTACTCCGTTACTTAATTATTTAGATACCTACATAGTCATTTTTTATCACTACCAAACAAAAAAAATTTTACTATAGAATAAGAAATGATAAATGACTTAGATTTAATTATTTTTTTCTATGCCTAGGTTTAGTTCTTTGAGACCGCTATATTAATATTAATAGTTTTATAAATTATTAATTAAATTGATACTACGTATATATTACAGTGTAAATTATTTTATTAAGCAATTGGGACATGAGATATTCCTAATTGCGGGAATAATTATATTTTAATTATTTTCATTTCTAGCATCTAATCTGTTAATGGTCCATCGTGTAAAATATAAGAAAAAATAAATTTATAAAGTATTCATTGATTTATAAATATTGTGTTACAAACATCAGGCAGAAATCAAAGGTAAATTTTGTTTGTAAATATAATTTGTACTTAATTAGATGTTTATTTGAAACTTTCCAGTATTTACTTATAGCAAAGTATAATTAAATTAGAAGCTAGGGCAAGGGATAATTAACTTTCATGTTCTTTAACAGAAACATGAGGTGGTGATTTGCTATTGGAGGAGTCATTGTTGATAAAATGTTACTATTATAAACTGTTAATTTTTATTATTTTATTAATTTATTAAGATATTTAGGGAAAATGTACAGCGTGTGTTCGAATGCCCAAACGTTTTAAGGAAATTCTCGAGTGCCTGCCTGCTGGGTTTTAAAAAAGTTTATATTCATATAGACTAAATAAAATGTCTTATATCATCGTATAAAAAAACATGTTGATATATGGCTAAAATGGTAAATCGGATAAATCTACAGAAGTTACAAAATTAGGAAATATTATTTTATTTACATTAGTAAGCTAGTTCAATATTCTATAGTACATATACACTTGTGTCACAAGTCCCAGATACATACGACAGTATCTGGGACTTGTGACACAAGTGTAGGTCTACGAGGCCCCTTTAGATAAGTGTTAACGCTTACCTCCATTGTCCGAACTCTTCCCTCTACCGACACCGAATTGGAAATTATTCTACAAGTGCCGCCTTCGAAGTATATTTAAGAAATTAATTGATGATAAATTTGAGAGGCTGACATATTTTAGAAAACTATAGAGAGAATTTGTTTCAGCTGCGTATAATTTTTTTCTATACATATTCCCGTATAATATTACCATTTTTTAAATTTTTACATTACAGTACATTACAGGCAATTTATATATTTTGATCCTTAGGCTTTATGCTTAACGAGGTAGCCAAAGAGTGCGTATTCTCTACATATTTGCCTCTTTCGTTTCATCCACTGTTAAACTTTTCCCACTAGCACTCTGGGAAGTCATCGTTTTATGTGACACTCCGTCAACGATACTGTGTTCTCGAAGGTCAACCGGGGTCTCACCTCTTATTATTTACTTTTCTCTCTTATTATTTGGTTCACAAACTTTTTTAACCACTCATTCTCTCGTTGTGCCTTAAATTATTTACGGAAATGTGGATTTACCTTTAGAAAACTAACAATGTTGTCAATACAAACTAGATACGTTTTAATTTAACAGCGTTAATCATGTTCTACTTCAAGTTTTGTATTTCATAATTTAATGAAGTTGTTAGAAAGTACTTGTAGTGGATGTAGGATGTACAATGGTTCACGATAATGGCGTTACAAACAAACTTAAATTCACATTTATAATATTAGTATGATACCATAAGGAACAAATTCAACATATAAAAGGAATGGTTTAAATATACACTCGTGAAGCCCTTTGGCGATACAAATTCTTCTCGTGTTTTCAATACACATTCCTTAGAAAATTTCATCTTTATTTCAATTTATTCGGATAAAGGATAAAAAATATCGTTTTTATGTTATCCGTAAGGTAAGCAAAAGCATTTTATAGAATGGAAGCGTAACACAATATTTTACGGTTTCTATTTATAAATCTCTTGTATTTGTACTATTGAAAAATGATTTACTTCTATTATGCGGAAAACATAAAAAAGTAATTCATTTTTTTGGAGAAACAAATGAATTAAAATATGCCTAGTGATGTTGTATTTTTAAAATGTTAACAATATTTTTGTCAATCGTTTTCATCCAGGTGTATTTAAAGTTTTTTATTTCTTGTTTGGTACCTACAGAAGAAGGTATGAACAAATTTCAATGTATTGATCTATAATTGATTAATTGATCTATATTTAGAAGAAAATGGCATTTATATTGTAACAAAGGTATAAAATTTCATAATAAGAATGAAGACTCTTAACGTGTGACAAAGCTATTATGAAATATATTATATTATTTGTATATCTTAAATAGTTTTTTTTTATTTTAACAATACACTAAAGACATTTTTCTTTTAAGCACAAAACAAAAAAATATGCACTATATATGGGTGTATATATACATACGCATACTCACGTAACACACACATATGCACATAATTTATCAAATTTATTCCACTTTTTCTTAATTTAGAACTCTTAGAACTTAATTAAGATTTAGAACTTAAGTTCTGAAGATCAACTTGAGGAATTGTTATCTTCTCACATTATCACCCGCCCAACATCTTAGGGAGCATGTTTCTAAGGAGTGCCTAACTAAAAGTAGCGTTGTTTGAGATTCTAATCAAACATCATAAGCTAAGAATTTTTTGTTCTTCATACTATATCCCACACATAGCAGGGTAGGCAGAGTCTGGGAATCTGGTGGTAAAATTCTGAGGACACTGCGTTTTAAGTGGCGGAACTCAACGCCACCTTTTGACTCGTTACCAAATCGATGCAATGAAAATATTAAATATTTCATTCCTTTGAGTGGAAATTGAACCCAGAAAATGCTTATTTTCACAATACTATAAAACCTCGATATAATAGTACTGTAGTCTATGAATATCTTATAAGGTTAAAATTACGATAAAGGTCTTCTTGAAACCGCACACTACAGATGCAAACACGCTGTGGACCCTTCTCACACTGTCATAGATATGAATTAATAATATTTAGTGAGTATTTATTATTCAATATATATGATAGAAACCTAAGATTAGACAGACGATTTAGATAATTAAAATATTGAAATATTCTAATTTATTTATTACTTCTATATAAACGTGATAGATTAATGGGCCGATGCCCACTCAATGAAAATAAATATTTAATATTTCCATTTTCTTTCTTCTTTTTGGTTTCGATGCAAAGCGCGGCGGTAAGTTCCGCGACTCAACACGCAGTGCCTCCAGACTTCCGCTGAAAATAGGGAACGGAGTATCTTAACACTAGGTTCCCTCTGCGGCCCCTGCTGTGTGTGGTGTGCACAGCGTGACGCTAAAAATTACAGGCAATAAAGCATCACAAGATGCTTTATTACTAGTTTTTGTAGTTATCTTAGTTGTAGTAGAACGGAGAGATTACTAGTTTACCTCTCAAATAAACCTTTTATAATGAAAATAAATATTTTATAAATTCTCTTTGTCATTTGCACAAAGCTTATTATAAATAATACCTTGGTGCATATTTAATTGTATAATTTATACACATAAATTATATATTATAATACATTGATACCACTTTCCGAAATAAGTATACAGGATGGAATTGTTAGCACCACTTTAAATGAAACCACAATTAACTACTCTATAAAAGCTTAATATAATTCAGAAAAAAAAATATTTCCCAAAAATTAAAAACTTATTTTTTCAAACAAAATAAATAATAAAAATATCATTTTAAAATAAAACGCCATTTGTAAAGTATACCATAAACACGCAGACGCTTACCTGTCAAAACGGCAACGTCGCACATTTATGTTTGCGTCACACGAAATACAGGTATGGATAAAAATCGTGATATGAAAAAAAAATCCTACGTCCAAACTGTTGAGGTACATTGATTATTTTTTTTAGTTCTGGGTTAGAAATATTTTACCCTATATGCAGTTTCAGTAAAAGGAGCGCTGCCTCTTCCCCCTGCATAATGATATTCGCATCATGGTGGTTCTACATTTCTGTTTATGCGATCCCTTGTTTTCATATTCATAGTATTCGCATTGAGATAATAAACTTCGTGTGAACTGTCGGTCCATTGATACGGAGCTCTCTGTTTGCATCATTTTATACTTGTTCCAAACTTATATCGAGTTTGTCGAGATATCGTCATCGTTGTTTATTGTTCGTGTTTCAGCACTTTACGTTTATTTTCTTCTTTTGTATTTGTAATACGATTTTGTATCTTAGTGATGCTAGAAAATGCTTAATATAAGTTTTCAAAACATTTATTTGCTTTACAACGGAGAAGTGAAGGGTAAAACGTACAAACCGTCCGTCCAATCGTCTTTATATACGATACGCTCTCTATTTAAGTTAGTTTAAGTGGCTTACTTTCAAGCACCTGTATCTCCTACACTCGATGTTTTATACGGTCTGACTTTAGTTTAAACTGCGTGCAATATATATCGTAGAAGTTTCATTTCGTCATCTTTTTCCTTTTATTTCTAGCCTTATTTTTGCCCTTTATTGTTAAAAATAATTCATAATGATGAATTATCTATCTATATATAAAAGGAGATGTTCCCATTGACCGAGGTATAGATAGACACACACACGGCTGTAACCGGTAGAAACGTGAAATTTTATACAGATGTTTATTTTGATAATGTGGACACCCACTAAGAAGGATTTTGAAAAATTTTAACCCTGAAGACGTGAAATAGAGGTTGAAAATTTATATGGAAAAATCTTTAAATCGGCACCGATTTTTATAAAAAAATAAATTCAGACTCTTAAAAATATTTCATTAAACATGGTTTATTAAAATTCACCATCTAAGCTGAAAATAATTTCATAAATATATTTAATGAAAATTCGTACAGGCTAAGCGGACGAAGCCGCCTGAGTCCGCTACTAAACAGTAAACTGTTATATCGCGGCATAAGAGTCAGATGAACGTATCCACATTTTCTAAAATTTACAGGAGAACAAAAATACTATAAATAATCACCACCTCCTTATAATTCTAAGGTAATGTTTGTAGAGACAAACGCAGCACATAAGTGAATTACATTTTATGTCGTTTTATATTTTTAATAACTAACTTAACTAAATTGAAGAGAAGAATCAGTTTAATTGTCATGCTCTATTATTTTTATTATCTGTGGTTTAGTCATAAAAGTCATAAAAAGTAAATTCCCGCTCAAAGTACAACATTACGAAAACTGTTGTCAAAATGACAATTATTTATCAATTCAATTTCAATTTAATATCAACATTATTTAAATTATACCAATAACAATTTCTATATATAATCAAAACAAATAATTTGTTCAATAAAACAAAACTAATTGCTTTGCCAAATTTAACTGCTTGTTACTAAGCTTTTAAGTGAATTGCGGTTGCTGTTTTCGAGGTTTCGTAATGAATAGCGTTTAGTGACTGGACTCGTGCTGGTTATTGTTTGCCAAAATGTACCCTATTGATATGAAAATCAATAAAAATAGATAAATAAATCCTAGCTAGCTTGTGAGCTTTGAATGCAATTTCAAATACAAATAGTAATGAGATTAATTGTAAGTTGAGGCCAGTCGTGGCACGGGGGCATAAAGTGTGTCTGTTAATCCGACTGGTTCGTTCCCTACTCGAGGAGATAAAGTATTTATTTAAATTTATATTTCCATTTCTCTCTGGTGTCGAGGCAATAGCGCGGCTATGAGTTCTGCCACTTAATACGCAATGTCGCCAGAATTCGGCAGAAAGTGGGGGACGGAGTGCCTTAACACTAGCTTCCCTATACCTATCCTGCTGTGTGCGGGATACAGCGTGAGGCTGATTTTGATTTTATTTTTATTAATTGTAAGTGGATATTATAGCCCTATTTATTTGTCTAATATTAAGTTTAGTTATCCACTTGATAGCTATTCCTTTGTAGGGGTGGTATTGTAGCTTTAAGTAAATAGTATTTTTTGTTCGTATTTGTGGTCATGTAGCGCGGTAATGGACGACTGTGGGACGACATTATGGACGGAATTAAAGTTGTAAATTAGAATTTTAGTGCCACAAGTCGTTTAAAGCTGCTTGTAAAAGTTGCACTCTGTGACTCAATATTAAGGTTGAATATTTTTTGGATACTATTTTTAATAAAATGTAACTGAAATTTTGATTTTATACCACATAATTTAAAATGAAGTTTTCGTAATTTGTAAACGAACTATATAATATTATAGTCCCAAATTTATACGTATAGATTGCTAATTATATATAATTTCGTTCTTTCCACCAAAATAAAGATATTACTGTTAATTCTGACCAGTTGGGCAAGGTCGTATAGTTTAAACGATATTTGTTATATATATCGCTAATTTATGTCATACATTTTATATATTTTAACAATTTTGTGCAGATCTGTGGACGGTAGTGGGCAATCAATATCAAAATGGTACCATTGGTTAACTCTGATTGCAGTCTCAGTAAATTACACATCTACGACATATCATGACATATCATGTTTTTAAAAAAAATATATAAACACACAAACCCAAGTAATAAAAAATATACACACAAAAAATATTTTTTTATATTTAAACTTTTGAATAACAACATTTATGTACATAAAATTTTATAGGAATACATTCGTTTGATAACTTATCTTATCAAAACCTATAGATCTTAGCTTTTATTATCAGCAATTTAATTTCAATCACGTTGAATGCCGATGTCAAACGCAGCTCTGTTAAAAGCTTCATTACGAGTAGATTTCGGAGCGCTAAAATGAAACAAAGGAAATTGTAACGATACAAAACGAGAATATTTTTCGTTTTCCTTTCTTTTCTACGACATTTCCCTAATTTGTCTGTGTTGATGCAAATAAGCCAATTGTTTGGATTATTGGGGGACGTATTACACAAAAGGGAAGGTAATTAGTGAAACAAATCCCCTTTCATCTATAATTGAGATAATTTAATAACATTGGCTGAAGTGAATGAAGCAGACACTTTCATTAAATAATTGAATCACATTGTGCAACTTGAACTAGAGAATAAACTGGAAATTATTCTGGACGGAATAATAAAGAGAGTTAAGTGACATCTAGCTGTAATTTTTCACTTTATGAAGTTGATAACGTCCACGTAATATACTTAAAGGATTATAATTTAATATATTATTCTTTTTAATTTATCCAAAAGTTTTAAAGGAATGTATGACATATTTTTTACAGATTTTTATTTTCTTCTCAAAGTATAATAAACAAAATATTCAATTTTTCCCGTAATGGTCTGATTTGTTGACATGCCAACTGCCTCACGATAGTCTCATCTCTCTCTCTGTATTTAAGAGTAGGTACGTATCGTATTTATGTAGCAAACGTATAAAAAGTATTTTTCTTTCCTAAGCGTGCAAAAGCACTCTTTAAAAAAGCTTAAAATATCTATAACCACAAGTGATTTTAGACAGAAAGCGGTTGTAAATTGTAGGGACCGATCAAAGGAATCCAAGCGTCTAGGAAATTGGGTTATTCGCCCCTTAAGCAAGCAATCCGGTCACTTCTGAACTAAAACACCTCAATAGTGTGAAAGCATGGAAAGGAAAACATTTTCTTCTCTTTGCATAATAAACAGAGTTAGATGTTAAATATTTTGAACACTTAAATTAATAATAATTATTATTATTTATTGCAAATAAAGAAAAAACAGTCCATTTAAAGATACAATGTGCAATAAAGTAAATATATCTTGTGCTTATATAAAAAAAATCTTCGTATTTTTACGTTATAATAACTCTGATGTACATTGTACTCATTCTGTTATTGAGTAAATACAAATACTACAAATGCAAATCTTTTATACCCAGCAAGAAGTATACGTAGAGCTATTGCTGTGTGAATAAATCTCTATTTGAATAAGCAAACTACAGTGAGTTCGCAGTAAACACTAATTATATAAACTTTGCACGCTTTATGAAGACAGTCTTCACTCAAATCGTATTCCCTAAATAACACAATTTATATATCACTGCAGTTTGGTATAAAATGATAATATTTTAAACTTTATATACTATGGTAGTGGCACAAGCGCAACGGCTGTCGGTTCGATTCTCACTCGAAGGAATTAATTATTATTTATTAATGTTTTCATTTCTTTGCTATGGTATAAGGCAAGACGGCGTTATGTTCCGCAACTTATCACGCAATGCCTCTAAAATTCGATGGAAAGTTTGGAACGGAGTGTCTTAGCACTAGGTTTTCTTTGCCTCTGCCCACGTATACCCTGATACATGCAGGATACAGCGTGAAGCTGAAACAGAAACAAATGTTATGGTAATTTCTTAAAAATATATTTTAAGGCTCATTGCTTAAATAAACGTTTTTATTTTAAAACTTTTAGTATATCCAATTATTTTATATCATTAGCAAACTTAAAATATGAGTATAGAATAAGAAATGATAAATGAGTTTGAATTAATAAAATTGTAGAGTAAAATTATTTTTACAGTCTTAGGTATAGTTTTTTTCAGATCACTATATTAAGATTAATAGCTTTACAAGTAATTAATTATATTAAATTGATATAGCAGCATCTTAGCAACAATACTTACCTTGCCCTACAGTGACAAGATATAGTAAAATACAATGAAAATAAAAATATTAATTCTTTTAGAAATATTGTGTTACAAACATCAGGCAGAAATCAACGGTTAATTTTATTAATTTGTACTTAATTAGATATTTATTAGAATTGTCGCAGTGTTTACTTATAGCAAAGTTTAATTAAATTAGAAGCTGCTATTTGTAACTTAGTGCAAGGGATAATAAGCTTTCTTGTTCTTTTACAGAAACATGGGAGGGCGATTTGTTATTAAAGGAGTACTTATTGGTAATTTTTTTATAAACTTAACATTTTTTTTAATTTGAGACAATGAAGTGCGTTAGAATTTCGCGATGCACTTTTTTATTAAATTTCCTGACACACATACTCGTATAGACAAAAAAAACTGTCAATATGAAAAAAAAAGCCAGCCGTGCTGTAGGTACCTACGATTAAAATCGTAAAGTGGAATAATCTATAGAACGAAATTAAGAAATATTATTTTATTAACATAAAGAAGCCAGTTTAATATTTCATAGTATATATACATACATATATGAGAAGCAATTACTTAGCATTCTATGGGTTCCGTGCGGGTGCCGGGCTCGTCGAGTTACAAGGTGAGGAGCTCACCACAGTGTCTGGGACTTGTGACCCAAGTGTAGGTTTAAGGGGCCCCTTTATAAATACGTTAACGCTCACCTCTATTGTCCAAGCACTTCTCTCAAACGACATCTAATTCGAAATAATACTAGAAATTGATGTTAGTTTTAGAGCGGCCCGTATATGTAAGAAAACTATAGAGGGAGTTTGCTTTATTCAGTAGGTGCGGGAGCATCTACTTCCAGAGAGGGCGGATATGTTCTCTATATACTTACCTCTTTCGCGTCCTTCACTGTCAACTTCTACATACATGCCATCTGGGAAGTCATCGGCTTTTACGTGACACTCCTCCAGAATCTTCGGTACTGTTTTTGCAGGTCAACTGAGGTGAACGGTAAGAATTTTGATAATCAGTTCAAAATTTCTGCTTTTTCTGATAATCAGTTCAAAATTTCTGCTTTCCCTATAAACAAAAACATATTTTAAAAATGGACAAAAAACCTTATAAGTAAAAATAACTAATATATATATAAATCGTACCTAATACATACTATATTTTATTATCGATTTTTATGTGCCCAGCATATTATAAACCTCATATTATATATTGCATATAAAGAATCGATTAATATTAAAAGCAACAGGAATTAGTACAGGATAAGTTCGCCTCTTATTAAACTGCACGTACTAAAAAAGATAGGTATATACATTATACAATATTACACTGAAATTTTCATTCCTTTATATAAGCATACAGTGTACACGCTTTGTCGTAGTAAGAGCTATTGCGTTAATAGATAAAACTTCCTCTTCTTATCTTTTGAGCTTATTTTACTTTATAAACTAGTACAGTAAGCTAGTGTACTTAAATAAAAAATATATATTATAATATTCCATTGTAATTGCAGGAAAAATAATTTATTCATACATTTGTAGCTCTACGTAGGAAGGACCCGGGAACGTAGTGTTAAGATACTCAGTTCCCGTTGAGAAGCTTCCGTTCCCCACTTTCCGCCAAATTTTTTAGGTATTTCGTATTGAGTGGCGGATTTCAACGCCGCGCTTTGCCTCGTTACAGGAGCGAGGAAATGAAAATATCACACATTTCATTTCGCCAAACGAGAAACTACTCTATAACCCGTCGCTTCTACGTATCTACTCCTAAAAGTGGGGCCCTTCTAGGAGTAGATTTACTTTCAAGTTAGTAAGTATACTGTCTTAACTACATATTAGACTAATAGCCCTCAAAATTTCCATTTTGATAAAATGGCATAGGTCTGGCGGCTCTGGGATCTTGGGCTATTTCTTTATTATGTCACAAATCTATACTTAGCTTAATAGATTTTTCTAACCATAATTGACATCTTAAAGAGACTTCAATGGAGATTTTATTTTAGGCAATAAATTCCTAGTAATTTGTCACAAGCACTAATTCCTCGTAAAATCCTCGCCTGACAGAATAAATCGTACTGGTAATAATAATAAATATGGCGACAATGTCTTAGTCATTTTGAACATTATTAGCTATTAGTCTAGCCCATTTATACCCTAAATGTATTTTGTTATTTATCTTAGTTAAGACATTAAATTAGTAATTATATAACTAACAACTATACCTTTAAATTACAAATGACACCTTCTCTATATTAATATTAACGTTAATTAATTAATAATAATCACTAAAAGTTATGAGAACATATTTCGTTTTAGTTTGTATTTTACACTATCGACCAATACAAGGTATATTTATATAGAAAATGTATAATACTAGCGGCGGCGTTGAGTTCTGCCACTCAACACGCAATGCTTCCAGAATTCGGCAGATAGTGGGCACGGAGTGTCTTAACACTAGGTCTCCTCTGCCTACCCTGCTGTGTGCGGGATACAACGTGAAGCTGTTTTGATTTGATTTTTATATAATACTAGAGGCCCCCGTTCGGCTACGCCCGCTTAAAATATATTAGACTCGTTACTTTTAACAAGCAATTGTAAAGAGTTTAATAAAATCACGTAATAATAAAATCTAAACACACAGACATAGAATCAAAAAAATATTTAAAAGTAATATTTGAAATATTCACACATTATTAACTATCACTTAAAAAATTGTATGTTATGAGAATTCTTCACTTCCAGAAGGACCAATTACGAATTACTATGCTCGGATACGGTATATAAATTTAAATCGCACATAAAATTTACAGCTAAATTATGTGATGCTTCCATAGCATTCATTTTGTAATAAATCTTTTAATCGAGCTCCATTATAAACTATTTTGTACAGTATATTATGTTTTGCTGCTGCGTTTGACGTTGTCATTGGAGTTAGCCAATAAAGTTAATAACGAAACCAGCTGCAAAATGCAATATTCTCTATGTAAAATCGATTTTGTTATATTACTTGAAATACGAATATCAGAATATCTATAATTATTGGAGTTAACTTAGAGCAGAGGGAAGAGAGAGAGAGAGAGGACAGAGAGGGGGAACCGAGCTGTAATCGTGAGACATACCGTGTTGAGTTATCACCGCGCTTTGTCTCTTTTACCAGAGCGAGGAAAATGTAAATATTAAATATTCAATTCATTCGAATGGGAATCGAATCCACCACCATTGCATTTACAGCCGAACGTTTGTGCCCCTGCGACGAAGGTATAAAAACAAGTGTATAAAAACCCCCATATAAAAGTTTATCTTTCTATTTTGAAATATGGTTAAGACGAGCCTATTTGATGAGGCGGTCGTGTTAACGAAAAAACTTTATGTTGTATAATTTACGTCACTCAATACACAATGTGACTTAAATAATTTATAAAGTAGAGAAGAGAGAGGTTTAAAAATAAATATTTCATAAATGCTCTTTGTCTGTTGTTCATATTATAACAAGTCTATACATTTTTATGTGTATAATATACATAAATTATACTAGTGGGCCCGGACGCGGCTACGCCCGCTTGAACTATACGATTATTTATTAAATATATTTATCAAATTATTTTCGGTCTTCAATAGAATTTGTAAGAAAATATAAGCCTAAATAATTAAAATAAGTTAAAAAAGAATAATAAGTAGAGATTTATTATTAGAAAAAATATCTGAGTAACCGAAATGAACAAACAAAAGAAGTAAAAGTAAGTAAAGGAAATTCTTAATATTAGAAAAAGTACCTAAAGCTTGCCGTGCGCGTGTCAGATTTTTTTTCTCAGGGTAAGCGCCAATAATGTCTTGGCGCAGATTTTCCCAAGATCTGCCGTCCGAAGGCTCCCATGACTCAAACCAAAGTAAAGCAGAGCCCTTAAGGGCCTTACCGGATTTAGCCGCTGTTCGAATGCTGCTCCAGTTCAACTCCTTAGCGAGGGACTCCATACTGTTGCACCAGCTGGCGGCTCCACAGTCGTTGTGATCGGGGTCAAACACTGGTAGTGCAATGTCATCATCCTTTTGATGAGTAGCAGTGACGGCATCGCGAATTGCTCGGAGAAGACCACTTATTGCTTCAAAATTCATTCTGAAACTTGTACAAATAGGTGTTAATAATTATGGCTATACGATCCCACTTCTGATGTCAGATATTATTTATTTCTATAACAAAAATATATCAATATTAATATATAACATTTATAAAAATATATAATATTCAAGTATTTAATAATTTAAAATATATAAAAATAATCTATTACTGAAAAGTTATTTAAATTCTTATAACTTCTTTATATCCCGTCCATATAAGTATAAAGAGAAACAAATAATAAATTCAAAATAATATTTATTCAAATAGACTTTTATTATAAGCACTTTGAATTGTCGAATGAACATATGAACAAAATGCTACTACCGGTTCGGAAAGCAGTTCTGCCGAGAAGAACCGGCAAGAAACTCAACAGTTGCTCTTTTCAAAATCAATGGGACAATTTATTACATTAGCTGACAGCTACGTCTATTACATTTAATAGACATTAATTCCATACATGTTTGTCCTCTAAATATTCTTGAATATATACCATTTTCATAATTCATAAACTAATTTATTATATTACCTAATTTATTATATTTCCCTTATTTAATAAATTCAGTAAATACATCATTATATATTTGATAATTAAATAAATAATGGAAATATTAAGTAAAAGCACAGTATATTTTATATTCAGTTAAATAATAGAAATAATAAGCAAAAGCACAATAATTTATCTGTAAATAGTCATTTTAAAAAAAAGAATCAATAGAAAGCAGCACTTACGTCTGTTCAGTCCGGCAGCTCGTCACAGAATGTCTGTACAAAGCACTGCACTTCGATTTATAAACTACCGACCTATGATGGTGGGGAACCACCATCATAAATTTAGTCAAAATACTTCTAATAAATTGTATTATTTTAAGATACTGTCAAATTCATATTTTTTTTATTTTAGTATTATAATATTCTTAACGATAAAATTTACAATAATACAATAAATGTATAATTTTAAGATACTATCACGCGCGTACTAAACATTTTTCTATATTAAATAATCAATAATTTTTGCGAACAATATTAAATAAAATCCCAAATTATTAAAATTACGATATTTTAATCTGCCCGTTCGCATCGGTCATACTACACATACCACTCGTAGGCTAGGTCATTTCAAATCAGTGACGTCTCCTTAATTATTTACTAGAATGTTATACGGTAAACTATAATTTCAATCTAGATAAAATACTAAAAGTGACTATTATATTTATTTTCATAAGGATGAATATCAAATTATAGAAATCATCTAATGTTTGTTAATGTATACAAATCTATATCTATAGTATATAACAACGCGGAATTTTTTAAACAATATTTAAGGGACAATATTTTTGTAGAATATTGTTTTGGTTGGAAGGTTGAGTCGGCGCGCCATGTACGCGGGTGACGTTTTCTAACAACAAACTTTGCAAATCGTTGCTTAGCAACGGCGGTTGTTATAAACATGGCGGAATAACTTGCATGTCAAATTAATAAGTATTTTAATATACTAATATATAACGACAATATTACAAATATTAGAAAAAAAAGTATCCTATGTTCATCCCGGTACCCTGATGTGTCTCTATATGAGTATTTTATCACAATTAATTTAGAGGTTTGGGCCTGTTTGCGTAAAAGACAGACAGACAGAGTTACTTTCGAGTTTATAATATATGTATGGATTATAGGACATTCATACCACTGGCCCAAATAAGTATGTAACGATATTCCCATTCTGGTATTTCTAGTTTTATTTATGCGATCTCTTGTTTTCATATTCATAGTATTTACGTATTGATACGGAGCTCTCTGTTTGCATCATTTTATACTTGTTCCAAACTTATATCGAGTTTGTCGAGATATCGTCATCGTTGTTTACTGTTCGTGTTTCAGCACTTTACGTTTATTTTCTTCTCTTGTATTCGAAATACAGAATGACTTACTTGACTTATATTCCTATGTCCCCGAGTTGGGGCAGAGGTTATCCACAGAGTTTCGCCATTGTGCACGATCTTAAGCTTCTCGCAACGTCGTTTCATGACTTGCCAATCTTCTTCGCCTCGTCTAAAACTGAACGTCGCCAGGTTTGCTTGGGGCAGCCACGTTTGCGCTTTCCTTGAGGGTTCCAATCCATTGCCTGCTTCGGAATATGGCCGGGACCTCGGCGCAGCGTGTGCCCTATCCAGTTCCACTTGCGACGTTTGATTTGCTGGTCGATCGGTGATTCTCGGCAAAGTTCACGAAGGTAAATACATAATGGAGCAAGAGATTTTTAACATAGGACTTTTGTAATTATTTATCAAATTTAAAACAGGTTTTAAAATATTTGGTCTCTTCTGTCTTTTATCTCTCGACATGGTTTTTTTCGACATAAAATAAGTTGACATACTGAAATTATTGTTATACGTCACAAAAACAATGAAATTCATGTCGAATTTTGTGACCCACTGTCAATTTTTCTCTGTCTCCGCTGTCATTTCGTGTCTGTTTCGGACGAGATGATTATTGAGATATGAATATTGTTTTTTTTTCTTCTTCAATTTATTGTATTTTTAGGCCTTCGTTGTATGGAATCGTTTAGTATACGAATTCAATCATTTAATTCCAATGAAATCAATTGTAACGTTAATACATTTACAATAAATATCATATGTTTAAGGAAATATGTAACGAAAGCTTAAAATTTTATTTATAAACTGCTGTGCCTATAATTAATCTGGTTTGTTATATTATACTGGAAATTAATTATTGATGTAACATGAGATATCTTGAACGTTTCGTCTTAAATGTTAGTAACCGTAGAAACTCCTATAATATAATTATTTCCTCAAGTGGATTTAAAAACTAAATACAATCAATTTAAATCCCATTAAACCATCATAAACAATAACGTGAATTAGTTTATAGTTAGTTTGTAGTTTAACGATTTAAATCAATAGTATTCTAGATATGACGGTGCCAATAGGCTCGTATATAATAATCGCCATTGGTGGTGTGCCAAACTTAGCAGCCAAGGGATTTGTTCGATACTTAACAATATATTGTTTGTATATATAGTATACAATTTAGGTTTTTTAACTAATAAATTATATCTTTGAGAAATATTTTTTTATGTGATTTTTCACGCTGTACACAGCAGGGTAGGCAGAGGGAACCTAGTGTTAAGACACTCCGTTCGCAACTTTCTGTCGAATTATGGAGGTTTTGCGTGTTGTATAACAATATCTTTCTTTCTGTAATTTTTCTAAGACATGAAATTATTAATTATATTACGATTTATTTATAATTTCATTGGTATCGGAATCAAATGTCTCATCCTTCCGAGTCGATGGCCATAGAATTGAACGATCTTGTGTATTTCTCGTACCGACGACGGCTTGTACGTGCCGAGTGTGGCTCACAGTTATTGACTATGTGAATATCTTATTTATGAAGAGATATGCTTGAGCTAACGCCGATTAACGTCGTTTCCCGTAGTTTGGAAAATTTTAGCATGAACTTATACCATATATATATATCTGACATATTAGGGGGAAAATGTAAAACACATTTATATTTAAACCCACGCGGCTTCGCCCGTTTGAAATATACGAATATTCATTAAATATACGTGTGAAATTATTTTCAGTTTAGGTTTTTATTTACTAATACACTTTCTTCTGGAAAATATAAGTCTAAATAATTCAAATAAGCCGAAAAAGAATAATAAGTAGAGCAAGAGAAATAATATTCGTATTATTAGAAAAAGTACTTGCTTGAGTCATTAAAATGAACAAGGAAAATAAGTAAAACAAAAATCAAAATTAAAACAGCTTTACTTTGTATCCCGGACACAACAACCCTGCTGTGACAAGCAGAGGGAACCTAGTTTTAAGACACGCCGTTGGAGGCATTGCGTGTTGAGTGGCGGATCTCAACGCCGCGCTTTGCCTCGACACCAGAACGAAGAAATGTAAGTATAAATTTAATTAAATATTTAATTTCCTCTGGTGGGGATCGAACTCACAACCAGTCGCGTTACAGTCACACCCTCTGCGCCACGCCGTCCTCGACATTATATGTAATGGCGACATAATGCCAAATGAAATAAAACTTTTGCTTTTACTTTGGATAATTCTCTACTATTAACATAATCGTCTTGTATGTCCCTTCAGACGTTTCATGTTACACTACAAAGCTATCTGTGTTTCTGCTTAAGACTTAACGAGACGTTAGAAATCAACTGAAAGCACGTGCTGTTCTCTTGAAATTTGGGCAAAGCATATAACAGGATATCGTACTTCAGTTAGGTCTTCGTTTCTATAAACTTCTAAATATCTCAATTCATTTTACACTAGAACGTATTATTGTTACTTCGACCCTTAAATATGCATACACATATTAGTGTAATTGTTACTATTTTCCTAATTCATATTATAAAGTAGAAATTAATAGAACTAGCTACGAATTTTGATCTTATATAAAACGACTTGACGACCAAATACTTCTACGCAATCGCTCGAGCTCAGAATGTAAAGTAGGATAAAGCATGAAACCCATTCAACCGAGTGCGGGTTACGTTTTGCATATTGTATAACGCGCCAAGCCGTCAGGTTGCGTAAAGCGCAATGTAGGTTAATCGAAAAAGCGAGGTCGTGGAGATGGAAACCTAAGACTTAAACATAAGACAACAATTAAAAATGGCTACTCTACGTTATGAATATGCTACTTTATACTACTATAATAATTTGGTAGTAGGTTTTTATTTTATACATTAAAAAAGTGTAATAATATCGGTATAAATAGGTACTTCTGTAATAATTAAAATGATATATAATTCGTTTATAGTTTTTTAGGTTTTTATAAATAAGCATATTTCTATCCTAAAGGTTACCTAACTTTGGCATAATTCGTTTATTTTGCATTCGACAATGAAAATGGAACGGATAATAAATTGTAAGATAGAAGATACGCGTCCGAATTATTCTTTTTTATTTTTTTTTATTAAATATACGTAAAAAATTAATATCATTAAATATTTAGAATCTTTGGCAGGCAAGTAAATATTAAATAAAATATGTTTTCAACTTATTAACTTACAAACTACTTACACTTCTTCAGTCTGTAGTATACATTTTTATAAAAAAACCTCAGAAAAGTCTACGAAGTTTTAAAAGTAAATAAAAAGTCACCTTTCTAACGTTACGTATGTTCGTGACATTGTGATCGTGTGAAAAGGATTTTACTAATGTAGCAAGATTAATGCCTTACATACTTATTTTCGCATTCACTGTGAGAATCAAAAGACAAGATTAGGATTTAGGGTAAAGTAAAAGTTCCATGAATAATATACGAGGTTGGTTGGATTTTAAAGACTCATAAATAAATGAATATGTGGTTAAATAAATTATTTAAAAAATATTTTTCTACGATGCTGGCATTATATATAATAAACAATAAATAAACCAATTTCAATCATTTTCCCGCTTAGCAGGGCAGAGTATACATTCTATTAGAAATCAAGACCTTTGTGTTAGAGACTAGCGAAATTAACCTAAAAATTTTAAAATAAAATTATTAATTATCAAATTTAAGTTAGTTCTAAATCAAATAATCAAATTAAAAGTAAAATTTACAGTATTATACCAGTATATTAATTGCGACGCATAAGGCGATGATAGTATTTAGCCCAAAGCGTTTCCGAACATATTCTATGTGTAGAAGCTATTAATCTTAACATGTTATACCACCTCTCAATACACAGTTAATAGTTAACTTGCAACCGTTATGAAATTTACTGGTATTTAAGACAATGTAGGTAATAGTGGTACCGTAAAACTAGTATCTTAAACGGCGAAAAATTGTAAATAAGTAGCTATTTTGCCAAACTCCCTTTGATTACTGGGCCTTGATTGTTTCGACTATTTAAATTCAAAGGCTGTCAGCGATCGTCTTCTGCAAGATTAATTTGAGTTTTTCGAAGTAGATTTATTAGATAGCTGGGAAAACTCTGATTGCAAGGCGTCTATCTGTCGTTCAATTCCGTCATTTGTCAGTGTCGCCTAATCTGATGTGGAAACTGAATAAATTCCAAGTTATTTTGGGGGCGGTCCGTTCTTTATGTAGAAACAAGACTTTTGATTATTAAAGCTATTGTATTTGTATAGTTATGTTTGGTGTTATTAGTGTGTGTGTTTTGTTATAAAAATTGATATTAAAAATAATATTTAGTATATAAGAAAATCTTTTTTTATGTCAACACTTCACATAAATGTTTATAATGTAACTTAATAGACTAAATGCAGTGAAGATATAAGTTTTTTGCTCTTTTCCGTGACGCAATCTCGGACACGCTCGTAACCTTATTTTATGATCCTCTCACGCTAATGAATGAGGAGCCAGACGTTATAAAAGCTTTGGTCAACTGCAGGGTCAACTAATCTAATCAATAGTTCCCTTTAAAAAGACATAGTACGGCTAGTTTCAAATATCATTTAAATTTACGATAGTATTGAAAAAGAAATTTCAAGAAGAATTAGTCTTAATAATGTCTTAATAATTGATTGTATGAAGGAAAATCATGTTAATGTTCTATGAAAAAAACAAAAACAGCTTCACGATTTAAACCGCACACAGCAAAGTAGGTAGAGAAATTCCGTTCTCCATTTTCCGTTCTTCATTTGAATTCTGGAGAGAGTGGTGGAACACATTTCAGTCACACACTTGTGCTGCTATCAACTTCGCTAATTAAGCAGTAGGTATATAATGTAGCTTTAAAATTGTAGTTTACAAAAAATAAAAGTTATTTTAAAAACCTTTTATATTTTAAATAGAGGTCAGCTTTCATCATCATAATAAAAGATAAAATGCACTTATTGTACCTACTGTGTTTATCTTTTATTTGAATAAAAGTTAAATACGTTAGATTAAAAAAATATACTCATTATTCATAGTAACCTAGTCCTTTAAAAAGACAAACTTTTGCCATACACTTTGAGCTGTATTTTAGTCGTTGAACTTAATCATTGTGTGAGTGGTGGAACTCAACGCTGCGCCTTGCCTGGATACTAAAGCGACAAAATGAAAATAGTAAATATTTAATTTTCACGAACTGTTATAATTATATTATATTTTTTTGTAACAATTTATACAAAATAACAGATATAAAATAAATCTTCTTTAATAAAATACAAAAAAAACTTATTTTGTTTTGTTTTCGACACCTCTCTTTGTTTTACTAAGAATTGAAAAAAACCCATTACTTAGTAGACAGTACAGTATATTTTGGTGTCATTGTTCTTAGTTTAGTATTTTTGTGTGATTTATAATATAATATTACTTGTACACAGCGGGGTAGGCAGAGGGAACATAGTGTTAAGACACACCGTTTCCCACTTTCTGCCGAATTCTGGAAGCATTGCATGTTGAGTGGCACAACTTAACGCCGCGCTGCGCTTCGACACCAGAGCGAAGAAATGAAAATATAAACGTAAATAAATACTTCACTTCCTCGAGTGGGGACCGAACCCACAATCGAGTGGGGATCGAACGACGGCCTTGTAGATGACAAAAAATATAATATTATTTATGCAGATAATTCCCAACCGTCAGAATATTCACTTCTGGCAGTATATTACAACGTAATATTCCTTATGATAAATTGACAATGCAACATAAATTATGACTTGGAGTTAAATGAGATTAACACTTGATTAATCTACAGAGATATTCAGGATTTGTGCACCCCTAGACGTTTATTTGATTTAGTTATAATAATAATATACATAAATTATAGTCACTATATTCGAAGCTTATAATGAAATATCTTAGACATTTTGTGATACTACTCTATATTACTATAGAGTAATTTTAATATAAGCATAACTTTACATTCAATTAAATTTACAACAATCGTGAGTATATAAACATTTAACAACCGCGCCACGATAAATAATAATAACAAGACAGCAAGCACTCTTTTTATTAACGGGTAAGATTTCTCAACAATAAAGAATAGTCGACGTCTTAATACTGTTATATATTTTAATGAAAACTTAAAACTCGTTGAGTCTTACTGTGCGCTTCTAGAAAAAATGGGTGTTTTAAATTTTTTTCAGCTTCATCTCCGCTTCAGCGTGGCAGCAGGGTAGACAGAGGAAACCTAGTGTTAAGACTCTTCACTCTCCACTTTCCGCCGAATTCTGTGGTTATATGTTGAATGGTGTTTTTCATTTCCTTGCACTTCCAACGAGGCAAAGCGCGAGAGACCAATGTGATTTCCATCACTTACACAAAGGCTTAAATGAGGAAGGTGTCCTAATGAAAATGAAGTATCTTAACATTAGGTTCCCAGGTTCCCCTGCTATGTGTGGGATACAGCGTGAAGACAAAAATACTTTTTAATTATTTCGTAATTAAGATATTCTCCAATAGGAAAAACACCTTATTCTATGTATTATCTTGAGTTCTATATAACAACAAAAGAGGTTATCCGCACTGTTTTAGTATAAACTCCCGTTGCCAAACCGCTCCGCAAACTTATCAAAATATAAAACTCTATTATAATAGCTGTAGTTGAAAACTATAACATTTTCCAAATAGTTAAAGAAATATTTGATTGAATTACCATTATAAACAAGTCAACCTCACGCTATATTGCAATTTTCATTGATAGGGAAGGAACGAGTTAGTGCGCCGGGAACGTTTAACACGGAAGTTACTCAAGCAAAGAGCATAAATTAAGTCCTGACATGCATTCAATAACGCCTCTGTGCAGTGGAAATTTCAATGTTACCACAGAAGTTGTGGATTCATGTCTCTTGTGAATAACTGCTGCACATTTCGTGGGATTTAATGTTTTGACGCTCGAGGTACTTTTGGCATGTATAAAAAGACAGTCTATATTTCAAACGTAGGTTGTCTATTTATAACGTAGATTTATCTAAGTCTGGCACAGTAAAGAATGGTTCATAAGCATTCTAGTAATTGAGAATTTATGAAATGAGCGGAAAATGGAAAACAGAGTTGTTTAGTAAATTAGTTTATTTAATTTTTAAGTATATTATTTATATTCAAAAGTACCTCGGTTGAACTTAGGTATTATATTTTAGCATTCAAACTTGAGTTATTAGCCTATATATCGAAAATTCTAGTTCAACGTGTAATTTTAATATTTGTAAACCTTTAATAATGTTCAAACTTCAAAGGCTTATAAGCATAACTGAAAATATATTGTAAATATTTTATTTTTCATTTGCCCAAAATGTAAATCTGAGCCGGTCTGATAAACAGCCCCGGACGTCCGGCATTCAAAATAGGACAAATCCGGGGAAATCCGGACAGATGATGGGATGAAAACTATAAAATATAAATTTTCTCTATATAAAGTTAAAATATTGTTAAACTTTTAGGAAGTACAGTAAATTGCATTATTAAGACTTACATATATAAAAGCGGAGTACTTTAGAGAACATAAAAGTCAAGTTATAACATAATATGTCGTAATAAAGTAGCATACGTTGTGTCTTTAATTGGATGGACTAGATGGGTGACCAAATGCCAACGTGAGCTCGTATCGAGGAATTAATTGTATAAAGATGTATAAACATGCCATTCCGCTGACATTGCTTCTCAGGGTACCGGGACGAAACCTGTTGTACCGAATCACTTACCCCCTCCTACTAATTCCATTTTTTTTCATAACATTTTGTTATTTCATTTTGTTATGTCATTTTCATAACATTTTAGTTTATTTACAACATTTTTTTCCTACATTCTTGGGAATAAAATGATCAAGAAAGATAAACACTGCGAAACGCTACGAACTACGTCCTAGTGAATCTCGCAATAAAAATAATAAAAAGTTAAAAAATTATAGGAATTTTCTTTAATAAACAAACCTTATCACTTGTTAATAAAAATAATTTTAAAAAAACATAGCCTATTTACTAATTTTCATAGACCGTGTGCCCAGATGCAATTAATTGTTCCCAATAACAGTTTCAATGAAACTATTCAACTATTGATATTTAAACAATATATTCCAGCATCAGTTAGCTTTTGCTTGTATCAAGGCATGTATTTGTGCAGTCTGCCAAACGCTTTAAGCGAGACCGTAGAACTACCGATGTAATAATGCAACCACTCTAGTAGTTTGAATGAAATTAATATATCATAGGTATATAGTATAGTAATATAAATATCCTTTCGTTTTTAGAACCTATTTAAAATACAGGAGTAATTATATGGTATTTTTTTACTTTTAATGAAATTCAAGTGCTGTTAACATATTTCCCAAGCAAATTTGTTATGTTGAAATAGAGTAATGTTAAAATAATTCAAATATTTAATTTTAATTTCAAATCAATCATAAGATATATGCTGCGATCGTATTACCGTAATTAAAATCACCACACATTACACATTGTAATGCAATCATGATATTTACTAAAATTCAACGAGTGTGGATTAACGTGTTTTCAATTTGGCTGTTAGGCTTTTCATGACTATTTTATTTTGCTGAAAATCTGTTGTTTATATTTCATTAATGGGATGTTAAGCTGAATTGTGAAATAGAAAACCGCATGTATACTACAAACTAAGGGATGGGGGAACAATCGAGTTATCGATTAAAGTTTTTCCCTTTTTATTCAAACTTAAATATACCGTCCTTGTGGCGCAGCTGGACAGCGCCTGTCTGTAAACTGTCTGTAAAAGTATCTGTAATTGAATTTATTTTCGTTTGCCTGCTCCGTTTTGAGTTCTACCACGCTACTGTTGTACGAAATATTAGCGTACGTAAGATAAGTAATATTATTAGTACGACAATTCAGTGAAAAGGCGAACGGAGTGTCTTAGCACTAGGTTTCGTCTGCTTATCCTGCTATGCGAATAAAATCATATTGATAAAATAATAATAAAATAATAATAATAATAATATAATAAAATCATATCAAAGAACAGCACCGGACTGTAAAAACAATGGTGTAGGGTTCTATTCCGATATGGGGAAGTAAAGATAACTCACTTCCCTTCCCTGGCAAGACACATTGCGGCGTTGAGGTCTACCTCTCAACGTGCAATGCAATTTTCAATAAATGGGGATTTGTTGGGGGGATTTGATGAGGGATTGTTTAAATAATAAATTCCCCCGTCTTTCTTGCTATATAAAGCGAGAAACTGATAAAATAACATTTATAGCATTTATTTATTTTCTTAGATTACATGTCTAGGTAACAATAGCAAATATATGAGCAGTAGCGACTGGTAGACATGTTCTCTATGTCGTATGTAGGTCAACGCTCATCTATGGATTTTGTTAAGCGGTACTCCCCGATGAGCTGAGAATATTGTGTGATTACAACCAAAATGTATAATTATTTTACAATAGTATTATTTACTTCTTAAAAGTAAGAAAATAATTATAGTATAAATCTGTGTTATTCTACTATGCATTGCATTAATTATTCCTCTATTTTAATAAAATTTTCGTATAAAACGAAATGACTTAACGTCTCGAAACAAAAGGTATAAAAGTGTTCGAATAGTGCGCGCAGAATAAACGGAATTGCCGACGGATAAAGAACATTGCTTATGCTGACAGACAAAGCGAGAATTACATACGAGATATCGCGTTATTCAAGCCGAGAGTTCTGGTAACCTTTATCGGTTAAATAAGCATGGGAAGTATCATGGGATGAGTCAAGTGAATGTACGTGGTTGTAATAATATGTAGTATGTAAATTCAAATGTAATTGGCACATCTAGGTTAATGATAATTTTGATTAATGCTTAATAATAATTTGTATATTATAGAATAATATTTTTTGTGAGGCGGTACAACGGTTGTGGGTTCTATCCCCACTCGAGGGAATGAAAGTGGGGAACGGAGTGACGAAGTCTTACCCCTAGGTTCCCTGTCTATCCGCTTTGTGCGGAATACATCGTAAAGCTTATTTAATTGTTAATTTTCAACCAATAATTAAATCAGCCATATCAGTCTAGTTATTTGAAGCACACAGCTTATATCTCGGAAATCGACCCAACAATTGGTTACTTACTATAAATTGGATTTTTGTATCTATCGGCATTAAAAAAATAATTAGAAATCACCGGTGAGTGATTTGCAATTGCCATGCGTGGGGGTCGTCTGCGTAAATGAATTTCCCAGCGATAAAAAAAATGGTACCTTTAATAATATTATTGAACACTAAAAAAAAATTAATTAGAAGCTATTCTATCATCAAAGTACTTTTCAATAAATATCATTTTAAGGAATGTCTGTAATGAAAAACTCATTAGAGACAATTTTTTCATTAACGTTTAAAATGTTGCGTGCTCCATCACAAAAATCGAATCTTTTCATATACGGCTTCGATCTTAAAATAAGATTAGGTTAATTTAATTAGCATGAAAATGGTCAAATGTCTTAAAATGTTCCAAAACAAATTAACATGAAGCTAACGCTTGTTTCGGCGACCACAGATGCAATTTATGAACGGAACGCGCGCCGGCTGCTTCCCAGAACTGGGCCCGAGCGATTTATGGGCGGACAGGCTTAATGTCTGGAGGTTTCCGTAACTATTAAAATCAGGCTTAACGCATCCACGCTGCTGCCTAATAGGATTTGTGTTATAGTTTATATCGTTTTAATATTTTGTGAAGATTTGTCAATGGAATATTAGACATAGGTATGTATGTATAAGTTTTTGAGAATAGCGCACTCAACCAATTTTTTTTTAATTTTATAATATCATTTAATACATTATTATTTTATAGATATTATACATTATGGAAATGTTAAAAAATAAATAAAATTATTTGATAATCCAAAAACAGCTATGTAATCAGGGCATAAAAACTTTTGATGTAGTTTTGTACTAGTAACGACACTAAGAGGGTATTCTCGTCAGTAGTCGTATTTTGAAAGAAAAACTTCCACAGACTGTTTCACAAAGCGTAAGTATACAATGGTTGGTCTAGAGTTTCTTCACTTGCATTGAACATGAAAGTTTTTGCTGTTATGTTTTTTTAATTCTGTAAATAGTTGTGAGCGCTGGGGACTAGGAATAAAAAATGTTTTACAATATTATAACAATAGTATCAAAAATAATTTGTGCGTGTTATCCTAGAGAGTATGGAGAATAGAGAGAAAAATTAAGTTTCGTTACATAGAATAAAAAACGTAAGATTTTAAAAGATTTTTTTAATTTACCAGAGGCATAGATTAAGAGGCCAGTCACAAAGTGTACCTGTAAATGTGACAGGTAGTGAGTTCGATCCCCACTCGGGGAAATGAAATATTTATTTACTTTTATATTTTCATTTCTTTGCTATGGTGTCGAGACAAAGCGCGGCGCTGAGTTACCCCATTCAATACGCAGTGCCTCGAAAATTTCGACAGAAAACAGAGAACGAAGTGTCTTAATACTAGGTTGGGTCTGCTTACTCTTATGCGGGATACAGCGTGAAGCCTTATAAAAAAAGGTTTCGATTCAGCGACAAATAGTTCCATAGTTAAAATATCTTTAACTAGAATAATAAATCTGAAAACGAATGATAAATACTTCCACTCCGTTTGAAGCAATGAAAAAATCTTTTGCTTTTACGCTTTTCGCTTCAATCCGATGTCATTTGATGTTCTGTACGTTCTTTTATATTATTTTTCTGTACTATATGTGTGTCGTTGTTAATCCAACTCAAATTGGCCATTTAAAGGCAATTTACTTTTAGATTGGGGAAAATAAAAATTATTATTAACAAATCCCTAATAAGTAAGTGCGGCGTTGAGTTCCGCCACTCAAAACGCAGCTTGTAGAATTCGGACAGAAAGTGGAGAACGGAGTGTCTTGACCAAGACACAGAAAAAGAGAACGTACAGAGCACTCCACCTATCCTATTATAACTTTATCCCGGATCCCGGACTTTATCCTAGACCTTACGGGATAAAGTCCTATCCTCCTATAAATCCTATTAAAATTGGAGACATTTTTATATTTGCAATATTGTATGTATTATATTTAATTAAAGAAACAAATAAAGATCGTTCCTAACTACGTAACGTAAAATTTAATTAATATTTTTTATATATTAAAAAATATATAATATTAGTTTATTTTTATAAGTTTGGTTTGAGTATAATTTAAGTAACGTTTGAGAGAAGTGCGAGGTTTAGGAGGACGCATGCGTTGTAAATTCTGGCTTATTCAGCACCAGTATGTTCTGAGGTTTGCTGGCTAGCGGTCCTGGCTACTAAAATGTGATCACAGAGTGATAGCATACCATAAATATTTATTTAAATATATATCAATTTTCTTATCTGTATAACGTCTATTATATTAATGTATTAACAGAAAAAAACTTTTTTGAAATTATTAAAAAAAGTTTTAACTAACTTACTAGACGTAAAACTTTTAAGTTATAATTAATAGTGTTTGTGTAAGTGTAAGAAATAAGTGTAAGAAATATTTTTAACATATACTTAATGCATATATTTAAGTGTGGAACATAAATACAGTGTTAAAAAAGTTAAGTTAAGAGATTCTAAGCTGTTTCGGTGAGTAGGATCTTTAAATTAAATTAATTTAATTACATAAGAGTTAAATTTATATTTTAACACTCAAAAGTAAATAACGGTGTTAATTCACTACATGATTTTATTATACCAGATTTCACTAGCATTAACTAATATCTCACAGCGATTTAAAAATCTTTTTTAATATATTTTAATACATAATATGACATTGACCAAATATTTTTTATGTTATTTTTTAAAGCAAATATTAAGTTTGTATAATAACTTTTATGAAACATCCAACGGGTTAACACTTCGGTAAGTGTGTAATGAAATAACACAGAGAAATAAATTGGGGTTTAGGAAGGGTCATGTTTGTTTAGGATTTTAACTTACTGGCTTTGTATAAATATTTCGAAATGGCAAAAGAACGGCACGCTCTGCGGTTAGCTAATGAAGCCCACAGATGAAATATCTGTGAATTTTAAATCCACTTTAAATAATATATAACATTTGCTTCCCATAAATATAGGAATTCATTATAAGTACTCATATAATAATAGCATTAAAAATGTCATTTGTAACATTTTCCAAACAATTTATATCTATCGTATAAAGGAAATTCGTCTGACGATTTCTCTCGCGAAATGTCTTTTTAATGATGTTCCACTTTTTATTTTTCATTTTGTTTTAGTTCCTATGATGTAATTATATGATTTCGTTTTTATCTTTTTTTAATTTGAAGAATAAAAGCTCTCCGATCTTATTTAGATTTCAATAATTATACGCTTATTCGTCTTTTATATTATTTACGGGGAGTTACGGTACCCACTGTGGGTACGTATTGTGCGATGGTATCATAACATTATTTATTTCTTTTAACTAATTACAATATATTTAACTCAGGCTAATGGCAGCTCTCTTTAATTTTAATTGTAACAATTTTAACGTTTAATTGTAGCGTAGTAATGTAATGAAATATCAAATAGGACACAACTTACTTAGTACATCTAGCGAATTAATAAAAAAGCTGTAATGCTGAAAAACGTCCGAAACGTTTGAAAAGTCTATTTGAAAAATAAATAGAAATTAGCTACTGGCTTATATTTCTTTTCTTTTTTTTAATTTTCCTTTATTTTCTTTTTCTTTATTTTACTTCATACGATAAGTAGTTGGTCTCAACTTTCTTTGCGTGGATTTTAGGGCATAAAATAAAAAAGGCCCCGTAGGAATTCCTAGAAATTTAGTTTAAATTCTCCCCAATACTCTCTAACCTACTTACATGCCGAATTGCATCGATTGTGCATTGTCTGTTAGCCTCTTAGTAACGGAACAGTTTTATATTATTAATATTTACATTCGAGTGTAAATAATAATCTAAGTAGCGGCTCGCTCGCGGCTTCGCCGGCTTGAACTGCATAATCATTAATTTACTGATCTGTATTACTTTCGTTTTCTAATAATAATAATGATCATAAGAAAAACAATTTAATTTGGCAAAGCGCGGCGTTGAGTTCCGCCACTCAACACGCAATGCCGCCTGAATTTTGCGGAATGTCGGTATCGGAGAGTCTTAATACCGGGTTCCTCTGCCTACGCTGCTGTTAGCGGGATACAGCGTGATTCTGATTTATTATGAAAACAAAAAGTTTCAATTAATTCAGTAAAGCTGAAGCAAACTTTAGCAATTTTGTCGAAAAACATTCTTAAAAATAGTATTACATTTTTTATTTATGTATATAAATTAAATTAAAATAAAACACCAACTAAATGTTAACGGAACCTTGGCAAAATACAATAATAGTAAACTGCATTTAAATCGGTTAAGCAGTTTTTTGAGATAAACAGACAAACTATTTTATTTTCTTGGTTCTGTTAATGCCAACAATAAATAATATTTTTTCTTATATATCTTCCATGTACACGACATCGATTACGATTTTATTATAATTATCTATAGATTTTTATGAAAGAGTTTCATTATAAATCTTTACTAACTAGTCTAATATTAATGTTTAATATTTTTTGGAGCAAGAAAAATAGCTACGAGTACAATAAATGATAAAGGAAATTATACGGAAAATAATAGCTTTTCATGAAGTATATTAATACTTTTGTTGTTACACGCGATTTAAAGGTTAGTTAGTGACTTAGATTTGAATAATTTATATTTTAGATTTCTATCAGAAAGAAACGATTTGTTTCAAATACGATTAAGCATTATAACTGCGGCTTCGCTAACATAAGTTATTCGTATTCCATAAAACCACAGATGTAAAATCAGAGCCAAGTTAAATTTTAAGTAATCAACGTTCCAGACATCACCGACAAAAGAATGAGAGATCTATATGGATGCCGAGTTCTGTGTTCGCTCTGAATAAAATTCAAGCTCTACATTGCACTCGAAATTTTTTTACATACAGGCTGTATTATATTTGCAAGTTAGTGTACATTCAGCTTGTCCTGGGCAGGTTAGTATATAAGGTTGTTATTTGGTTTGATGCCTGGTTAAAGTCTTATGAACAATCTAAGTCTAATGGTCAAAGAAAAATGGACAAATATCAATATTTCCATCTGTGAGGTCACAAAAATGCCGGTTTTTGAACGTTAATTAATATATATATATATTTGTTTAGGAGTTATGAAGGGATCAAAATTAGTTAGAAATGGTTCGTGTAGCTTCCAGCTTTTTAACTTGGCTGAATTTGCTGCCGCATGTCTTAATATATTTTATTGAACAAACTTTCTCAGTAGGAATAGTCATTGTCAATCATTGCCAAAACCTTTAAATTATTGTAAGATAGCTCCCAACTGCGCCACAATATTTATATTTACGTATTTGTATATTAATGGTTGAGTTTCTTCAAATCTCTAAAACAAAAAAAAGTTAATGATGCTTAACAAATAAAAAGATAATTAAATGCATTTAGAAATTAAAAAGATAATTACAACAAGGAAGGTAACAAAAAAAGGAAAATCTACGTCAACGTCAAAATACTTGAATTTTTCAACGTAAAAATATATTCATAAAGGCAGAATTACTTTAGGTTGGTATAACGTAATTTATATGTATTGATATTATTGTAATTTGTTTTCAATTAAGGAAATGAATGTATTTTTTGAAGTAACGATATTTATTTGCTTGTGACAGTATTTTGTGATTGCAATTTATTATTATTTGAGCTCAATATTTCTTTGTTAGTTTATTATGCTTCTATTTTTTATAATACTTAATTAGATTGAAGTACCTGACCTAGATAAAGATATACAATCAAATGATCTCAACACTATGAAAATATATTTTTTTAAATACGACATCGATTCTGACATTGCTACGAGTTCATCGCAGCGTATGACTGTAAATAACCCATTTTCATTTTCCTGCTCTAACAAAAAAAAACGGTTAAGCTTGTGTATTTAAAATATTCCTTTAATAATCCGTGTATTTAAAACATTTTATTGTGACGGACTGGTTAAACTTCATGTAGCATTGTTTTTGCGGTTAGTGAAGTGCGGCAATGTCTGTGCGCAAGGACAGTGAAGAATGAGGTTTTATTTTACTAGGTCATTTCCACCACATTTATAAAATGTAGAAAATAAACTAGAATTAATAATTATTATACTTAAATACAATTAATAAAAAAATGTAGTAAATTTTTGAACAGAAACACAGGAACTATATGGAAATGTATATTTTTAGTGAGTTAAGTAAGCACATTATGATAATTAAAATTATTCTCTTAGTGGAAATAAGTAAGGAATCTATTTGTTTCCACTAAGAGAGTAGTGTTATTAAATGCAGGTGGAGGTATAAACGATGTTACTTAGTGCAGCGACATAGAAATTATATTTTATGATTTACAATAACCGTATCTGTACCACCGCTATAAAGGTTTAATTACTATGACGCATACAATTTATAGTGAATAGCAAATATATATTTTTTATTAGGATATGTTTTGTTATTGTTCATTTGGCATTATTTAGTAGACTTATTTTTTTACTTATGAATATCGAATGTATGTAAAATGTAGTTTTATTTAAAAATATCGCAAGTACTTCCGTATCTTTGACCTGGACTACCTCTTGCGATGCTTAATCCGGTCTTTCGACACATACTCGTTTGTGTCAACGAAAGGGCGAAAAACGGAATGAAGGATCTTGACTGGTATGCATTTATAAATTCATCCTTCAGGCATTCTCCCATTTCGTACAGTCAGATTCATTCGTCCGATTCGTCCTCACTACGTCTTTTTTAGGCAAGGTCATTGGTAAGAAAGGACGTTTTTAGTCTGTCCATTGACTGCGAGTAACGTGCCAGTCAAATATTTACTTAAAAATAAACGACTGATTTTACAACTAATTCTCCAATTTATTGCATAAAACTTAGCGAGAAAACTACAATTTAAATAATTTCCTCTAACCTCTTATTCCCTTATAATGGAAGAGTACGAATAAAATTTGCACAAGTCATTGTTTATCCAACGGTCAAATAAAAATAAATATTTTTTAAAAACAAAATATAACGCTTTCAACATTTGACAGTTCAATTTCCATTTATTCAGTGAGAATATAGACATTGTTTATATTTTATTATCAACTTTTAAAACTTTTCTGTGGATTTTTTGTATGCATAGATAAAAGATTCTATAAATTAAATGTATTTTAATATTATATATGAATCCAACGGAAGATTCAATTCATATCCTTCGATCTTAGCTCATGTTTAATAACAAGCTTACGTTTGTTTTTTTGTATTCACTAAATTTGTAATACATAATGTTTTAACATAGGCAAAAGCCTAATAAAACTAAACTAATTGGACCTGTCAAGAGTCTTTTACTCGTAATACGAGTGACTAGCAAATAGAATTTATATTTGATGTACTTAAATTCAGTACGAAATTATAAAGACCTTGAGAACGAAGCTAAAAGCCGAATCGTAAAAGTGGTGGATTCCGTCATAATCTCCATCGAGGGATGTTGCCGGGAGGCGTGAGAGATAAAGACGTCGTCGGTATTTACCGCCCAATGTCCGACTCTGCCGTCCTTTATCTTTTGTTTCCGAAAATGGTATAGATTACTTTTTATTCTCAAAGCACATTCAATTTTATAAAGCTTTTTATCACAATTTTATTTGTGTGAAAACCTTTACGAAAGGATAAATATATTTTGACAACTTTGAAATTCAAATAGCTTTTCTGTGGCTGTTCTCAATAGGTACCTTTTCATAAATGTAAGTATAGAAAAAATAAATATACATTTATTATATGTATAATACATAGTTAATAAGAAAATTAAGATTGTGATATTCACAATACGTTTGGTTTTTGCTGTGCTTTATATATTTTTGGTGATAAAGATTTTCGCTTGATTTGTGAATTTCGAGAAGTAGCTTTATGAAGATTTATGTATGTGTATAATCCGATATGCTATACAATAGCTAGGCAGTGTATAAAGTACTAAGATCATCCTGGCCATTTATAAAATATTATGAATATTGTTACCCATTATATACTTTACGTAAAGAATACAATTCGAAGGGAACCATTTATTTGAATTTATAGCAAATATCTACATTGGATTCACTTAATAAGGGTGGTACACATTTATCTTTGTTATTATATAACATCACCAGCAGCGTTCTGGGTTTAAATTAATATAATCATGATAAATTTATCAGATTTCGTAAAATTTGATTTATCACTTAGACTTTAGAAATTTCTGCTGTTGTTGACTTCAACTTTGTTTTGTCTAATGGTTAATTATATTTATTAAAACGCCATTTAGGAAGGTGTTTACTGCTTGGGTTGTTGCGAAAATATGATAACAATATTTATGTCAGACCGTTGTGGAACAGTGGATTAGTTAGTGTCTATGAAGGCTCATAGTTGTGTTTACATGATTAGGAAAAAATATATCTTATATATACTCGGGAGATAAGATATATTTTTTTATTTAACAAAAAAACACTCAGTTTTCCAATTATTACCATTTTTAGTGTTCCGTACCTCAAAAGGTGAAAACGGAATCCTTATAGAACCCACTTTGTTGGCCGTCATCAGCCTTTGGTCCCTTGAAGCAAAGAAAAAATTAAGTGTTCAATTCAACACAATCAAATGATACGGGCATTTGTGAATCGATTTTGTTGCATTTTGGATGAAAATCGCCTTGTAATCAAAAATTATATAGTACTTCGTATGGTTTACGTGGGCCTACCGTTGTGAAATTTGGCACAAAGTGAGAATTTATGATACAAATAAAAGGAAAAATGCGAAAATTTTTAGGCATGTCATTGAAAAAAATCATTATAAACCTTCAAATTTAAGTTTGTCTACTTTTATAAAAAAAATATAAATTCCAGAAATTAGTACGGAGGCCTTGGTGGGCGAGTAGCGAGCGAGCCGACTCGGGATTAACAGTTTTTTAAAGTTACTTCGACATAAAAATTTCATTTAGGTAAATCAACTTTTCATTAAAAAAATCTCATTATTATCTAAATATGCAATTATCTAATTCAATGGTATTAACAGCATAATATATGCAGCTTAACAATACGTTAACAATAAGATCGATGGTTGACGCGTGTCGTATGCACCGTTAACCTGATTGTGCTCGCTCGCGGAAATCCGCGGGCTGACGCGTGTCACCACACCCATGCGTCTAGTTAATAGTCCGTGTGGAATATCTATATAGTCATGAAATAAAATACTAATAAAATGTTATACCAAATAACATGAAATAAAGCTATAAAGCCTGCCGTTTGAGTTGACGTGTTAAGTTTGTTTTTTTATTTGTGTTACATGCTCTTCAAATTTAAATTCTCTTCAAATCCATGTCATAATTTATATTTTTAAAAGGTTTTCCTTTCGACTTTAAAACAGAATAACGTAAACATTATCAAGAAATACGTGATATTTTTATGTTGTTTCCGTTTTATTTTGTTCATTTTATTGTAAAAGAGAAAAAAATGATTATATATTGAAGAAAAATCCTGGTCAAATGTATCGGCCAATAAATACAATTTGTATTCAGAAGCCGTAGCAAGTGTTGAGAATAAGAAAAAGTTTTACTTTTTTTATTTCACTTTCTGTCTCGGTTCGTTTTGTCAGAATATACAAATCATGGACATTGCAAATAACATATAACTGCTTTACTTCCCTTTGGAAACATACTGCTGAAAATAGAATTCTTCCGCCCGTTACACGTTTCAGCTTAGCACTGATTCAAGGTCGGACAAAAAATACTGTAACTTCGTGAAATTTTCTGCCATTCTTATGTCTGTTCTATTATATTCTTGTACATGCTTAAATAAATTGCTATCCTTTTAGTCAACGTAGTTCTTTTAAAATTATTTTTACGTCAATTACCTTTTATACAATTAATTGTAGAGTTTGTACGTACAGATAATACATTTTCCTATTTTATATTCTATTTTAGACACATCGCGTGCAGGCCAACAAACCAACATCACGTTTAGTCGCATTAATACTAATTAAATTTATAAAACTCTGTTCATGGAACAATGGATTACATAAAACATACGCAATTCACGCTATTCACACATTAAGTAATTATAGTTTTAGACGAAAACCAAAAAATAATTTAAGATGATTAAAATGGAAATAAACAAAATTTTAAATAATAATAAATGTTTTATTAAGTGTTGGTTACTTTTTAGGACTTTATTTCTTTTGTGTACAGTAAGTACAAATGATACAAAGATAGGATTTAATTTTTGAAAAACTAAACTCGTAGCTATTTGTATGAAATATTAACACAAAAACATATATACGTAAATGAATATATATAAATTTATTATACAAATATAAACTATATTAAATTTATATTTGTATACAATACACAAAAAGAGAATAACAAATATCACGAGGAAAAATAAGGTAATAACAGTAAGTGCAATAACATTCGCTACGTAGAGTTAAAAATTATTGCGATCCAAGTTAATACTACCGAAGGGAACTTGAGCACGTTTCGTTCGCACCGACGCGACGCGACGGAAAAATATTCACACGAAATATATGAACCCAACAAATGTTATTTGTCCCTTAACAATAGGCTTTACTTTACAAATAGGAGCTCAGTTGTAAATTGTGAAAAAATGTCGCATTTTTTTTATGTCCCATGAGGTTAACTTTACTAAGCCTTTGCTACTAAGATTTTTTCTCCAATTCGCCAACGCCAACCTGCCCAACGTTTTTTCCATATAGCAAGCAGGTTATGCATAGAGGATCTAGTTGTGAGACACTTTTGCTTATCGATCAGACAAAACGCGGCGTTGAGCTCCGTCCACCATTCTTCCGAGTTGGGATCAAAAACATCATCACCACGTTTCTGCTGCGCCACGTGGCCAAATTAGATTCCTTTTGTCCTTCTTCTTCTACTTCTGTAATTGTTCTGTCCATACGCTGTTTGAATATGTGAACTGCTTGAATAATAGCTGTTATCTATATATATAAAAGGACTTGTCCTCACTGACTGAGGTAAGACGCACGCACAGCCGTAACCGCTGTGCGTAGAAACGTAAAATTTGGACAAATGTTTACTTTCGTAATCTGGACATCCAAAAAGAAGGGATTTTGAAATAGGGGTTGAAACTTTGTATGGAATAAAGATTAAATCGGCACCACACGACATTTTTAAAAATTTGGAATTTTGATTTTTAAAAGTATTTAATTGAACACATGTTTCGAGGTTTATTAGAATTCACCCCTAATTAAGCAAGCGAAGCTGCGCGCGTCCGCTAGTCCATATATAAAGACAAAATTAATACAGAAATTCTATGAACGGTATTTGAACGCGTAATTGAACGAGTATATGAATAGACACGAACTAATTATGTCACACTGATGTCATCACATCGTTTATCATAACTTCATATTATTTTAACATGTAGTGTTCATTTTGATGTTTTGAGCTAAAACTTAAGGCCCCATTGTTAAAGTGTAGTGGGTTTTTAATTGTTTTAAATCTCAAATGTCATATATTAGGTATACGCAGTAGTGTAATAATGTCTGGAGTAGTTTCAAGTAGTTCGAATTTTAGTAGGTATATATTTTATACTCCAATATAATATAATAAAAAGTTATGATAACCTGTTTTTTCATTGTTTTATAATACATTATTTCCTTTAAAAGATTTAATCGGCCAGATTTTAGGCTGGAGATAAAAATGCTGGATATAATAAACAGAGTCTATGGATAAAATAAAAACCTTTAAATTTGTTGCGTCATCGTTTAATGGGACGGGTAAAAGGTACAATCATCCGGAAATTAAAGGCGAGGCGATTAACGTGATAGACAAGATAAGAAAAATATTTTTTGTTCCATTTAATGATAATGGTATTAAAATCAAAAAATATGTATATATTTAGAAAAACCGGCTTAGTGCGAGATGGACTCGCCCACCAAGGTGGTAGGTCAACGGGAAGTACCCTGTTGAATTCATAAGAGCTGACAAATTTAAATTTGCGGGCTTATGCACTCAGTTTGTATAAAATGAACTGCAAATGTATATTTGTAATTATTTTATTCTATTAAATACCTATTTTTACTTTTTTTTCCCTTTAGTTATTTTTGTAAGTCATTTCCTTCACACCAAATTTCATAACTGTAGGAACACGGGAAGTACTCTATGGGTTTTGATTACGCGGCAAATTTGTAAATACAGCAAAATCGATACATAAATGCTTGTATTTTTCGATTACGTTAACTGAGAAGCTTGATTTTTTTGTGCTTTTTAAGGACCATAGACTTGGATATTTGATATTAGTTTCAGCCTCCTCGTGACCAGAGATAAATGGTCTTGACAGACGGACAGACGCTTAACAAAGTGATGCTATAAGGGTTATGTTTTTCCTTTGGAGGTACGGCACCCTAAAAAGTAATTATGTTTGATTAGATTTGCTGCATATATACACTCGTAGGTAAGAGTTTTACACTTTTATTATGGAAATAATTTTAAAAAATGTTCTTAATATTAATAATAATTAAAAATACTTAAGATTAGAAAATATTAAATGAATACTTTGAAGGCAAAGTTTTGTTTAATTTTCTCGAGTAACCAAGTAACCAGTTTGATTTGACCCAGATAAGACAATACGCAACGTGATGGCTTGACACGTCGTACAATATGGAAACCCTATTCATACGCTTTGAATAGCTCTCATATTTGTACTACAAAATATTGTGATAAGTTCTGAATTTACATTATAGTAAAATAATAATAATAATAAACTCTTTATTTCACACCATAATACATAGCATAAATTAAAATTTACAATAGCTTAGAAAAAAAAATAATAATAATAAAATGTGAAAAAGGCGGCCTTATCACTAAAAGTGATCTCTTCCAGGCAACCGAATTATAGGAATAGATAGAGGGGTGCGGGCATAGTGCGTGGGAAAAAATAATTATGTCAATACACGAAAATATATACGATATATATATATATATATATATATATATATATATACACACACATAACATATATATAAATATATATACTAGAAATATATAAAAATAGATAAATAAATAAATAGAGTATAATACATATAATGCATAAATATAATAAATCATATATATGTAAATATTAGTATATATATAATAATGATACACTACAATTGAAGATAATAGTTTTTTACTTTATATTTGATTGCTTTCATAGACTTAGACTGCCTGATCCTGATAGTACGTGGTAGGGCATTCCATAGTTTCGCTGCTTGTACCGTGAACGATTCACTGTAACAACGAGTACGGCACAAAGGTATCTCCAGCTTATTATCTTTTTGGGAGCGGAGACTTAGTGAAAAATATTACATAAATAAATAATTAATTAATTCTGATAGTAAAATAACATTTTCACAATTCACCAGCAATTACATATTTTACGCGTTAGGAGTTAAAAGAGTGTGGCCATTGCTTACATGCTTTTGCTACACTTGTTTAAAACTGTCAAAATATACTCGTATTGGCAAAACAGCTAAAATATCGAAAATATTATCATTAGCCTCTAAGATTCAATATTTTTTTTGCAAAATTCTATGACAGCATCCTTTTCCGATAACATACACAACACAAGTGAAGTTGGTGGGATACGTTATCAATCTTTGCAAATATCTGATGCGAGTACTCTCGGGGACCGCGCACACAGAAAAAAACGCAGTTCTACGCAGAAAAAAAAACAACGAGAAGTTTCCGATTGTTAAGAAGAGATTTACCTTACAAAAAAATAAAACAGTATATTATATGCATTAAAAAGTTAGTAAGTTATTTTAACTTTAAACTTTTTATAGTTAAAATATCATTACAGTATTGTCACTATATAAAAATATAAGTTTTCCATTTGTATGTCAACACTGGAACGTATCGTAAATAACGAAGCAATTTGAAACTTTACTAATATTTTGTTCGCTGAATTGCTATTATTGCCAATGGTTAATAGCATATTATAATAATAGTACGAGTTGTTATTTGTTATTTTAATTTGAGAAGTATTTTCATTCATTTATTGAACTACATACAAAATTTAAACAAATCAGCTTCACGCTGTATCCCGCACACAGGGTAGGTAGAGGGAACGGATGCCAAATTCTGGATGCATTGCGTGTTGAGTAGCAGAACTCAACGCCGCGCTTTTGTTTCGACACCAGAGCGAAGAAATGGAAATATAAACGTAAATAAATATTTCACTTCCTCGAGTGGGGGTCGAACCCACAAACGTCGCGTTACAGTCACACCCTTGTGCCGCTGCTCCACAAACAAAATTACTTTCTAATTAAGAGCTATTATAGTAGCAAGTATCTTAAGCTTATATAAAAATACTATAAAATGGCCCTCATTTTAGTGAGAAGGAAATAACATCGCGATGATAGGATCATGACATAAAGAAAATTAGATTTCTGTGCCTTTTTATATATCTATATATACTTTAACAAGTTTATTACGTAACTGTTTCACTCTCAAGATGAAGTATATAAAGACTGACTGTTATATAATGTTATGGTATTTTTTTTAATTCACTTTTATTGATATATTTGCCATTACAAACGATATATGCATATTGCACCTGTTTATGTATTTGGATGAAATTTCTAGAAAAAAGGCGAATTATCCTAATAAGTTACAAGTACAGGCCGTCATTGGGCAGTGGCACAAGCAATTGTAAACGCGACGGTTGGGTTCGTTCCTACTTGGGGGACTTTCATTTCTTCGCGCTGGTACCAAGGCAAAGGCACGCTTTAATAAATAAATATGTATGTATGTATTCTATTTAAATTTTGAGTTCCACTGAGTACGCGTAGATCAATTTTGAGATATTACTAATAGCAATATAAGCATTCTTATTTTATCAAAGAATAGCTCTGTACCAATTTACATATTTTATTCGTTTAATTATAGTTATGTTAATTCCGCGTCTGCAGTGCGCGATTGTAATGCTGTTTGAATTCACAGCATGTATTTTATTTTTGTTCAAGAAGAAAAGAAATCACGCTTCTTTCTATACATAATAATGAACAAAATGATTTACATAGAATATTTTATTCATGTTATAGATTTTTCCCATAATTATTTACTTAACATAACCATTAAAACACATATTATCTAAATGTTATTAAAAGAAAAAAAAACGGAGAATATTAAAATACATTTTAGATATACACATTATACTCGGAATTTGTAACTGAAGTATTTCACTTAGCCAGAGTATATTTAAGAGATATGCTTCCTCATCAAAAAAACTCTAAGGGAAAATCTATCTCTCCTGTATACATGTACGTGGAATGTATACAGTACGGTCGACGTGTTGCGGCCGCTCGGAAGTTAGACTTTTTACGCACTGTTTTCCGGAAGGAAATAATCAAAAGGAAGAAGAAACTCATAATCAAATCTGCATAGCCACCTGCAGCTTAGTCTAAAAGTGGTATGGACCCGTCGATCGTACGGTAGATTATTTTTATACACCAGAGTAACTGGATGTTTGCTATTCATAAAGTAACTAACAAATTTCAATACAAATTGGCTTTGGAACAGATTTTGTACTTTCTACAACGTTTGGTATAGCAACATTTTAATTTCGTCGATATTTGAAAGCTAGAAGCAGTGGATTATGTGTAAAAAAATTTTTGCATATCACTTTTAGATTTCAACTAAAAATATACATAAGTGGAACAATGTAGGGCCAGTCATGATGCAGGGCCAAAATAGTGCGACTTTAGACGCGATACTCGACATGTTGAGGGTTCGATTTCCACTTAAGGAAACGACCCTTTGCTCTGGTAATGATGTAAAGCGTGGCGTTGAGTTCCGCCAATCAACATGCAATACCCCCAGAATTGGGCGGAAAGTGGGGAACGGAGTGTCTTAACACTAGGTTCGGTCTGCTTACTCTGCTGTGAGCGCGATTCAGCGTGAAGCTGATTAAATTAAATTAAATTTTATTCTATAATAAATTAAGCGCTAAGTTCAACATTATGGTATATTGCGAACTACGTCCACTACGGTTAGTCACTTGTCTCAATTTTTTTCTTAAGGCACAAAATAGCGTTAAATCTAACATTTCTTGCTATGGCGACAAAATTACATAACTTAAATGTAAATAGTATGGGGTAACCACTTTGTTTTCGGGCACATTTTGCCCTAGATTCATATGGAACTGTGCTGTCTCCATACTAGCACTACGGTTGGTAATGAGATGAATAAAAAGTAACGAGCGTTACACAATCATGCGGCGTTCCTGTGGAGCAATCCCATCACCACAAAACCTCTTACCTGAATAGCATTTGTAATTTCGTTTCATCACCTACATAATATTCTTAATGTTATTGTCATTGCTTTATTTGGCGATGAATTTGGTAGAATAAATTAGTCAGATACTCTTTTCTCCGCTTATAGCCCCAATTTCAGAATTGCGTGTTGAGTGGCGGAATTCAACGCCGCATTTTGCCTTACTAGAGCAGATGTGAAATTATTTTAATTCCCTGAATGGAAATCAAACCCACGTGAATTTTCAATTATAATTTAAAAAAAAACTGGTTATCTGTAAAGTCAGTTTACTAAATAATACGATAATTATCATACAAGGAATTTTGCAAAGGCCAAGAAGGAGTTAATTTTTTTTTCCGATAAATTAATATTTATTTGCACTCCTTAATTAAAAGGCCGATCTTGTGTTGCTATCGTTTGTTCTTCTTCTTCTCTTTATTTATGGCGTTCCGAGCGTGCCAATTCAGCACTAATCACTTCGTCAGTGTCACGTTGAACTATCGTTTGTTCCGCGTTTTCGCTTGAAGGCTTGAAGGCGGAACGTGACAATGAGTCTGTATTAATAGCAGCCGGTGTTAATAGATAAGAAGTTATCAAGTCAATTCAATTTTTGGGACTTTTTATATGAAGCATAGTGTTTCTAATTCTAAATTATTAATAATAGTTTAAATTAAAACATAAACTAAATAAAATAAATAAGGTAACAAATATATAATTAGCATTGAATATTCATGTGAATATTATTCTGTTCCGAGCCCGTCGGAATTACGGCTTTTACCCGACGGATATGGATCACTAGATTTGCTCCTACATACATACGTTGTTTCTTTTTATGTTATATACGAATTTAGTAACAAATTTCGTTAGTTTGATGGATGAACGGATTAGTGGGGCCTTCAGAGCCCTCTTTGTTCTTTGGAAAGTATCTATCTTTTTTTTGATAGTAAAATATTTCATTTATATTTAATATGCAAAATTTTGAATACTTCGTTATTAACAGTTCTGTTAGTCAGTAAGTATAGATAAAATATTATGTTTTTTTATAATTGACTCAGTACATTTTCAATAATTAAGTCATTTTTTTTGCTTTTCCTAAGACTTTCTATATTGTTTTTGACTCAATGCTAGATTGTGGTTATTAGTTTGCCTTTAAGAAAATTTAATTTAAAATTAATTGAAGTGTAGAATTGAGTTCGTATAAAGAATAAATACTTTGAGAGACGTCTTATTGTTTGACTAAAACTGTACAACGGTCTAATTAAAACTAGATTTGATTTCTGCTAACATGGCGTATTTGAAAATGAAAGATTAATTCTTGTTGTTTTCTCGTTATAGTTTTTCAATTAGTGGCCTTTTAATGAGGCCGTTGCGGCATCTTCAGCCGGTGACGTGAAACCTGTGGGTCACCGGTTCGATTCCAACTCGAACAAATGATTTATGTTAGGTGGTACAATCCACTGTCAGTCTATTTTATCCTTTTTAATATTTATCATTTTATCCTATATCTTATAAAACAAAGTCGCTTTTCGTGTCTGTCTGGCGTTTCTAAACCACCCAACGGATTTTGATGCGATTTTCACCATTAGGTCGAGTATTTTTCATGGAACGTTTATATATAGTTTATTAGCGGACGCGCCCAGCTTCGCCTGTTTATTTGTACCCTTAGAGGTGAATTATAATAAACCATAAAACACGTCGTGTTCAATGAAATATTTTTAAGTCTATATTTCAAATTTTATAAAAATGGTTGCGATTTAAAGATTTTGCAATACAAATTTTCAAACCTTTATTTGCACCCTTAGGGGGTGAATTCTAGAACACCATGATACACATGTTCAATTATATTTTTTTTAGAGTCTAAATGTCAAATTTTATAAAAATCGGTGGCCACTTAACGATTAACATACTTTCAACCCCCTTATTGGCACCCTTAGGGGAGGAGTTCTAGAAAATCAAAAAAATTGTGTTCAATTAAATACTTTTAGGAGTCTGAATTCCAAATTTTATAAAAATTGGTGCCGACTTAAAAAAAAATCTATACACACTTTAAACCCCTTATTTGCACCCTTAAAGAAAGAATTCTAGAAAACCATTAAACACATCAGCTGTACTGTACAGCCTCGAAAAAAAAACCCGCTTGCCTCTATAGCAACGAAGATTTAGATTTTTTGCACGTATTGGATAATTGGAGTTGAATGTATTATTTCAGCGCGATATATTTGTTTGTTTCATATTTTTTGTAGTAGTTATTAGTAGGTAGGTTTTTGTTTATAATTTCTTCCGTTTGAAAATAGTCATTTAAGTATATTTTAATAAGTACTTGAAAAGATTAGTAGCACAGATTTAAAACTACGGTACCTACTAAAAAATCCTTGCTGTGTAAAACAATTGGAAAATCCTTATTGAAACTACGAAAATGCGGGTTGCATTAGGGTTTAATTAATTTTCACATTATCTTAAGTGCTTTGCAAACATACATTATATGAATAATCCAGTAGTTAAAGCAGGCGAAGCCGTAAGAGGGTCGCTAGTTTGGAGATAAGTTATAAACATTAACCCAAATTTAATTCAAAATCATAGCAGTCGAATATAATATACTATTTATTTATACATATTGTACATTTATTTTCTCTACGATAGATCTATTAAAAAAAAATCATAAGATATGTATGTGATAATGGCTGAATATACATTTTTAAATCAGTAAAAACTAATTGTCGTTGCCTTGCCGTTATTTTTTACTATTATAGTAAAATGTGGAATTAAGCTTTAAATTTTTATTGCTGAAATATTTAATACAAGTTTTTACAGTTTATAGAATTTACTTATATATATATTGCGCTAGTGTTTTAAAAATGCTAATATCCATAGCACCGTTTTTATAAAGATCGTCATACAGGTACCTACCTTATTTCTCGTATGATCGATTTCTATTGTGAACTTTACACCTTATGAGCACATAAATCTCTAAACGGGTTTCCCAGACATAAGTAACGCCACTCAAAAAGTAATAATATTCAAATGAGTTTGCAAAAGTATTACCATAAGCTTGAAGGCGTTGTCACGCTTACGTGTCACGCTTATTCTGGTAAATAATGTGTATCGCATTTAAAATCAAAATGGTTGTAATATTTTCATGGCTGTAAACATTACCTTTATTTGTTGCGAATATCTTATAGCGAATAAATTCCGCTTGGAAATAGATATCTACTTTATCCACTTGCAAAGTATTACAAAATATTAACATAAGATGCTAATGCAAGCTACTGTCTCCACTGTACGTGCAGGTTGATTTATTATTAGTCTGTCTTGCTTTATACGTCTCTACGCTTTTCGTTTTTATTGGAGGAAATAACGTTGTCATTTTACGTAAGTCATATTTTTTTTAACAATAAAATTGTTTCCGATATTTGATCTGGGTGGAAAATAGCTTTACGTTTTTTAATACTTCAATGAAAATATTAATTATACTACTAAAATATGAATACAAACGTACATATTTTAGTAGTTTCACACAATTCAAAACTTTTCATGCTTTTACTAAAAGCACTAATTAAGATAATTTCTTCCAAATAGCCCTACTATGCCTCACTGTTTAACTAATGAACGTTCATAATATACAAAATATGAATATTATTTATGCTTTATTCGTTTGCTATAATTAAATGTTCATAATAATAGAACCCGAGTATACGAATTAGCCCAAACAATATATTAAAGGTTTTTTTAGGTACGTGGCTATGATATTTAAGACATTAACAGAGATTTTATACTTATAATAAAAATTTACTTCTTATAAAACATACATAAATTGTAAGGATGAGTATTAAATCAATCGCACAGTAATCTAACTTTGATACTTTCATTCAGAATTATAATAAGGCTTTATATAGCATCGATTGATAGTCTTGAAAGGTTCCTTACAAGATATATGATACTACGGGTAGGTATACAAATTATTTCAAAGGCGGTGGGTAATATGTGAGTAAAAGGAGGAGGGAGCTAATATACGAGTATGTATGTCTGAAAGTAGATTGAAGGAAAAGCGGTTTTATAATCAAAATACCAAGGCAACCCTTTCCTCTCTGTGGACTATAAATTATAGTGTAGCCCATGAGGTAATGGCGACGTCCATTACTTTTAATTAAAGTCGTGCTGTCCCATTAAAACTGTGATTCGTTCAAAGATGTACGTATGTTCTGTTACAAGGTTATATATAGAAAATATTCATTTATCTTTTCATACTTTTTGTTTGTTTTGTGTACCTAAATGTTTTTATTTTTAGCTATATGTGTAGTATGTCTTTTCTATAGCATAGTAGCTAAGCTCATTGTCGTCTATTAAAAGAAATATCATCATCACCAACAGCAATCTTTTGTTCACTGTTGGACATAGGCCTTCCCCAATTCTCGCCACCACACTCGATCCTCAGTTTTTCGGACCCAACCGCTTCCCGCCAACCTCTTTATGTCGTCGGCCCATTTGGCAGCGGGTCGTCCCACCGCTAAGAAATATACTTAATACAAAATATTTATTTATACTCTGAAATATTTATTTAAATTTATATTTCCATTACTTCGCTCTGGTGTCGAGGCAAAACGCGGCGTTGGGTTCCGCCACTCAACACGCAATGCCTCCAGAATTTGGAAGGATAATGGGGAACGGAGTGTCCGTGTGAGAGTCCGACGTGGACGTGTATGTGTATGTTAAGACTAGATTCCCTGGGCCTCTCTATGGTGTGCGGGATACAGCGTGAAGCTAATAAAAAAATTGAAAACGTAAAGTGTAAAATCTATAAATTTTATCGCAATATTTTCCCTTTTAGACTGTATAGTAGCATTTGTTACAAGCCTAGACATAAATGGAGTGAAGCGATCGTATGCTGAAGTGGAAAATCCTTGATCTAATAATGTACTGCTCTCAGCTAAAGGAAAATCGCTAAACAAATACAGAGGCAATCTCCTAAGTCGCCTCCATGTACCAGGGACCCAGTCAATGACGGAATCTTTTCCTTGTCATATTCTGATAGAAATACTGTCATAGAGGCCCGGCTGATTGAAAAGATTAGATTTCGAACCACAAAATGACTTGCTTTATTGTTTTTTATAACCCGTAGCTACTATAAATTATTGCCCTGATATATTTTTAATTTGTTATTATTTGTTATTACTACAATTATATTTAGTACTATTCTCATATAGCCGTTTTGTTTTAAACACAATTTTATTAGCTTCGGTCGTATTTGTGTATGTTTATAACGGAAACTTTGAACGTGATTTTAAACGACTTTGAAACGTCATATTTACTAGAATTTTTATTTACTTATGAAGGAACGGTGAGAATGTATTATAAAAAACTGGTTAAGTGCGAATCGGACTCGCCCAATGAGGGTTCCGCACCAATTTCCGGATTGTAGCTCAATGGGAATTACAAGTCATAATAAATAATATTAAAAAAAAACTAAAACACGCGCGTTTGTAAAAAGGCCAACCAAAAATAATAAATGAATAATTTGTTTTAAAAACACGCTTTTGTGAAAAACAATACTAAAAAGTGAAAAATAATTAAAGTATTTACCTATAAAACTTTTTACACATTCCTAGAAGCAGTACAGATATTTTTCATAGATTTATATTCAAAACGAGAGTTGTAAAATTGCTAAACTTGCCTAGATATAACTTTCAACTGAACACTTCATAAGCGTTGTTCAGATATCAATAGGCTGTAATGTGCAGCTGTTCCATTAAACGTCTATGATACATTATCTCCAGTGACACCTATAGAAAAGGCATTATGTTTCGAAGTCAGGTCCTTAATGAAACGCTGAAGCCTGTAGTCAATAACTCTATTCTTAATAAAATAATCGTTTATTAGTGGGTATAAGTACTTTTTCAATATTAGTTTTTTCATTATATCGTTCATTAATTTAAAGAACGTTTAGATTTAGATTTTTTGTAAGGGAGAAATAAAAAATAAAAAATGAATGAAAACCTTTTAAACTGTAAATTTATATGACTGTTTTTAATATTGATAGTAGGTACATAAATGTATTCTGAAATCAAGATTGTATCTAAACCTTAGAGTAGTGTAATTAGCGAGATTAGCTCGGTCTAAAGCGAAGCAATAAACCTCGGCTCTGAACTCGTTACTCCATATTGTGGGAGCAGTGGGAAATATTTGTAATGTCCTACTTTGATACGTAATATTTCTGTTTTAATCTATTGCTAAAAATATGTTTTAAAGTTAAATCTAAATATAGTATACCATTTTTTTTTGTTTTTTTTAAGAGCGCTCAAATATAAACATATTTGAGATTTGAACGCTAAAGCAAAGCTTTCTAACATCAAAACATTACCTACTGTCTCTTAATGCTTACAATTATATTGTTTTCGGCTTCCCATATTTTTTCATATAGTACATGCCATCGCAGTGCCTCGTACGAGGGAACTCAACTCCTACCTACCAGAGTGACAAAATAAAAATCATTGGAGATCGAACGAGAATTGAAACAAACAACCGTTGTGTTTACAGAAGTATTTTTTAAATTAATTTCTTACTTTTTTATATTTACATGATTTAAATTAAAACTAGTCAGTTCCTATCAAGTGTTTTTAAGTAAAAAAGCGACACAATCTAGATAGTTTTTGTTGTTGGTTGCGTCGTTACCATTTTATGCATACTCATGGAGGCTCATACTATAAAAGATCTGGGTCATATTACTGGATTGTGAGATTTAATGTCTTATTTACCCGAATTTGTATGAAATGGAAATAAAACATTTTTTTTATATACTTATCTTATCTTTTAATATGCTGCTTGACGTCCTGATCGGCATGGTTAATATTTTTATTAACCTGCCATTCAAAGGCATGTCAAAATAATTTTAAGAAATAATGATTTTCAAAGAAATAAATATAATTGTTTCCGAAATTATCAAATTTAAACAACATAATAATAGGTTCCTGAAATTTACAAAAATGAAATAACACATTCTGATTAATACCGTATTAGTTTTTAATTAGAATTGTATATGAATGGACATTTGGAAATTCGGAAACCCAGTTTAATTGAAATTGTTTCCCACAATCATTATCTAAATTATACAAGCTTGATGCCAAGCGTAACGCACGTATTTGTCAACTATTATTAGTTGGTATTTTTGTAGTCGTCCCATAAAAAATATAAATGTGAAATGAGAGCCAAGTTAAATGTTAAGTAACGCACCGTTATCGAATTCACTGACAAAAGAATAGGAGATCTATATTGGTGCTGAGTTCTCTGAATACCCTGAATGCCTGAAAAGCAATGTAAATATCTTTTTCAATGTCTACGCGGTCTTCACAATTATATTTGCTAAACAATTTTAAACGAAACGAGCCTTGATTTGTTCTATAAATAAGTAATCGCCATTACCGCATTCCTTTATGGCAGAAACGTGTCCAAAAGCCTTTTCATTTGCGGTATCATTACGTACGATATACGTACAATGTGCGCTCGACGCGGATTTATGGAGGTTTGTGCTTATTGCCATCGTGATAAATGAAGAAGAGCCGTATGCTAGACTATGTCCAGGTAGGTAGGTATTATCTCAATTATTTTTATGGAAAATCTATGGGAAGCTAATTTAATTCAGAAATATAAATTAAATACATTTTGCACAAATTGCATTGTACTCGAAGGTAGGACGCAGGATTTGAATTTGCGTCTTTTTTATTTATACTAATATAATAAAGCGGAAGGGTTTGTTTGTTTGTTTGAACGCTAAGATCTCTGGATCTACTGGTCCGATTTACTTTGTTTTTGTTTTGTATGAAAGCTGCATTCTTCAGATGTGCTATACGCTATTAAACATTACATTATACATATGTACTAATAAATTAAAATACTTTCTAATTTGATATGCAGTTTATTCTTCCATGTTAATAACAACCGTCGTTGCTAAGGAACGGTTTACAAAGTTTGTTTGTTGTTTTAAGAAAACGTCACCCAAAATCAACTTATATTTTGATATTCATCCTTATAAAAATATATATAATAGTCAATTTTAGCATTTTATCTAGATTGAAATTATAGTTTACTGTATAATATTCTAATGAAAAATTAAGGAGATGTCACTGATTCGAAATGACCTAGCCTATGGGCGGCATAGTATGACCGACGCGAACTGGCAGATGACGTTGATGGTTTTATAAATTTTCATACATTTTCGGACTATTGTTAATTTTATGTAATTATTTGCTGTTTATTATTAATTTAAACTACACTTTGGTTCTCTTCTTCTTTTCTTGGTGTAGTGTAAAGTTTGGTCTTCGGATTTTATTTGATATTGCTCGCAAAAATTATCCTATTTAATATAGAAAAATGTTTAGTTATTTCATAGAGTCGATATCTACGAGTATGTATGCGCGCACGGAAAACTTTAGATACTTTTTCTAATATTAAGAATATCCTTTAGTTACTTTTACTTCTTTTGTTGATTCATTCAATAACTCAGATATTTTTTTTAATAATATGTCTCTACTTATTATTCTTTTTGATTATTTAGGCTTATATTTTCTTACTAATTCTATTGAAAACTGAAAACTGAAAATAATTTCATAAATATATTTAATAAATATTCTTACAGCTCAAGCAGGCGTAGCCGCGTCCGGGTCCACTTGTTTTATATAAACGGCCTATCCTGCAACGCCGATCTGAAGGGTACAATTTTTCAAAAAGTTATAAAATATTATTCACCAGTCATTTTTTGCGTTCAGTCATGAACATTGCAGCCACCTTATTGTGGGAGCGCCTATAAGATTTATAGCTATATAGTAAAATAATAAGCTATAAATAAAGCTAGAAATTCCGGTGGAAAGTGGGTAACGGAGTGTCTTAACACTAGGTTCTCTGTGCAAAATGCTGGAAGAAAATAAAAATTACCAACAATTAATTTTCTCTTCTATAAATATGAACTGAACTATAAGTTGCGGTAGTTTATAATATGTTTACTTATGAAAGTCATTAATAGTTCGTTTTGAATCTGCAAATATTAAATGTGACAAATTTAATAGTTCTACATGTTATACTCGTATATGCTATAATAAACATTAAATGTTAGCTAGCGCATGTTTCGGTTCTCTTGACTTTATTTTAAGTTCATAATTGATGCTACTAAGATTCCATTTATTAACAATCATTCTACGTCTTATTGTTTTCAATAAGCAAGCAATATTTTTATTTCCCTCTAGACATATACTGGAAGTTAGTACAACATGTCACGCTTTGTATTAAAATCAATGAAATTAATGACTTTTTGTTATGACTTTACTTAAAAACCAAACATGAAAGGATGATGGGGATGGGGTATAGTTCATAACTATTGAAGTATAAAAACAATCACTTTTACATCGGCTATGAAGTAAAAGAATTCGAAATGAACAATCAGTCTGGAACTTTTACAAATTAAATTGTTCAAAGGATACCTCTACAAGTGCCTTATTAGCATGTAAAATATGTACATTACTTTTCAATGCTTCAAACTGCTATTTGAGTAAAAGTAGAGACTATCAAATTTTAACTTTAATTTTAAAACAAATGAAGAAGAAATTAAATTATTTGAGGTACACAAGACCACAAATAATTTTATATTTACTTCATAATTGAGCGAAGCGAGCGGAGCGCTTTACTGGAGACTTTTTACACTCTTTTCGGCTCCCAAACGGTTTGACCGATTGAGACAAACATATAGATATGACCACGTAGATGGTCTTAGGTGAAAAAAAATTCTAAAAATTCAATAATTCATTTCTCGCTTCGCTCAACATGTGAACGCTACTGAAATTTTGCGAACGCAGCGAATCAAAATTGAGGTCCTGTTCGCGCCCCTAGTTATGTTATATACTCGTATGTATAAAATTACTAAAAGTAGATAGCGTCATCTACTAGATTCAGAAAAAAGGACATTTCTTTTTTTAACAACACATTAAAAAAACGTCAACAGCCGTCAACTTGTTCTTTTATTATAAATGAATATTAAAATTGCAAAAGTAATCAGGGTTATTAGTCCACCAGCTGCTCTACAATCGATCTTTTTAGCGTAAAAAATATATTATTATCGTTATATTTTCCTCATATCTAAAACCGATTGCTGAAGCATTTTTGTATGAAAAAATCTTTGTTAAATCATCCTACGACTTATCCGTACTGTTACCCTTATAAAATTTATTCATCCAAATGCCTTCTTTGTACTGACCAAATTAACAATTGCGAAGTGGTTGTTATTACGAGGGTCTTGCCTCCTATTGTTTTATTCATCGCCGTGACTAGCCGTTGAGCCGATCTTACTTAAATGTTTTTCAATTGTGGACTTTGTGTTTTATTCTTGTGATTATTTATATAATATCCTGACGCCGTCGTGGCGCGGGGTCAGAAGTGCGACTGAAAACGCGACGGTTGTAAGTTTCAATTCCACTAGAGGGAATGAAATATTTAATATTTTCATTTCCTCGCATTTTACTAATGCGAGGCAAAGCGCGGCGTCTAATTCCGCCAATAAACACGTAATGCTTTAAGAATTCGAAGAAAGTGGGAAAGACAGAGTCTTAATGGAGAACGGAGTGTCTTAACACTAGGTCCTCAAGTCCTCGCTCCCTGCTATATGCGAGATACAGCGTAAAATTATACAATGTGAATAATATTACGCTGCCTGCGTTAAACAAAAAGTACTCTATAATTTTACGCCCTTATAAGATAAGAGTATTTTGTAAAGCTATTTTCTGTATGCTTCAAGTACTCGTCATGTTCGTAGAAAAGAAACAAAATATCATGGTATTAACAAATTAACATTTTGGTAAAAAAAAAGTAATAAATAAGAACTATAAGTATATAAGTTACGAGGTATTGCCTAAAACAAATACTTTCGATAACCACGACTGTTATGTAATTGAATCTTCTAAGAATGTCAATTTAGCTCGACCCCCTAGTCTATAATCTTATTTCCTAAGAGATTCCACTTCAATACCTTTATAAAGATTGCAGATAAATGTGAAACCTACTTAGACTAGAGCGAAGCTAAAAACTACAATAAAAGGATTTTAATTAAATTCAAGTACTATATTTTTCCCTTTTTCTAGTTGGTATTTTTAGAGTAGGATGACAGAGTGTTAAATTATTCCGTTCTTGACTTTTCTATATACTTTTTGTTGTAGCTGTCAATATGTAAATTGCATATGACTGTGTACATTACTGAGATACATGTATATTTGATTTAATTGATAAATTTATAATATGCTAGAAATTATATGTTGGCCAAATGGAAGGCAGGAAGTAAAAAAAATCTTTAATATAAACGCTTGCATGACTAAATTGAAAGAATATTATTATTATATAGAGTCAACTATTAACCAACTGTACCACGATGATTTTAAACAAATTTCTCAGAAGTAAGTTTGTAATATCATAAACAGTTGAACATACTTTCATGTTTTTACAGAACGTTGGTATTTTAATGGGCACTTTGTGGATTTTCTTAAGCGACTCCTTCATTTCTGTAATTACACAAAAACAATCCAGCTAATGTGATTTCGTGTTGCGTGACTGAAAGTGTACCCTTGCTTTTTTCTCTGAAAGTCGGAATAATTAAGGGTTTTCGGGTAAATTGTTTGAAATTAACGCTGGTTGTACTTACAAGTCTCATTTGCGTGTACCTCTTTAGTAAAGTAGGTTGATTATGTCTCGTTACTTAAGAACTTCGGGGTTGTACTATAGCTTGGGTATTGTAATAATATTATGATTGTCGTTTTTTTTGTATTCGGTATTTGAAATGTTTTATTTAAATTACTTAGTTTATTATTTAAAGTAAGCTTAGATAGGCATGTTTATAATAAATTTATAACAAATACTATTACTGTGTAACTAATTACGCAAGTAAGTTAAGCACTGAAACTGTAAGTTATTAGAAACACTCTAACAAATAAAACATATAACCATTTGGCAATAATGAATAAATGTTGGTATTTCAAGGAATATTATAGTTTGGTTTATTTGTGAAATGAAATTTGAACAGATATCGAAAGGGTAAAGTTTGGCGCTCGCTTCGAATTTCAAAGGCCACGCTATTGGACTTAGAAATTTCTAATCTTAAAGAAACTATCAAAACTTAGGAGGAGGAAGATACGCTTGAGAGAAATAATGAAAAGAATGCCATCTCATTTAAAAGTTCTATGTACGCTAGTTTAATAAAACCTAAAAATAAATTATTTTACGCTCGTCGTCTCGTAAGCTGTAAATAGAAAAAGATTATGAACAAAGTCGATATTAATGTTATGTATGATAGGAATTTATCATATTTAATAGCCAAATATATACATTTATATATATATTAAAGTGTTATAATGTAATCGTCATATATTCTGATGATATTTAGATATTCACATTAAAATAGTGCAACGGACAAAATTGACGGTGTACGAAATTGAAAAATTAATTGTTTCATTCTTTTCCGTGAGTTGAGCTCGAAAAACAACACAAAAAACAAGAGCCATTGAATGATTTAATGTGAAACGTATGTTTACCGAAGCGTCAAGTAAATATATTGTGAAAATTAAATTTACGATTCCAATTTATGAAGCGTATCGCGAACCTTAAACAGAGGTTCCGGGTTTACGAGTTTCTCACATACCGTCGTGAAGGTACAAGATGAGATACGAACTTATTATCATATGTTGTCTCCGTATCTTCCTTCCCGGTGTTGACAAAAACCATGATATTGCCCCAAGTACCTATAAAGACAGATTAAACTTTCCCCGGTGAAATATTTGTTTGCGGAAGCTTACAGTATTCTTTTTTATTATGAAAAAACACATCCGATTGCTTATTTTTCTTACAAGAAACGATTTTAATAAAAGTTTCCATTTAATCGTTTTAGTTTTTCTACTTTTGAACGTTTAAAAAATAAATACAACAATATTTACAATATGGTTTTGTTGCAATATAAATAATAATAGATTATGCGATAAACATCTATTCTAATTATTACCATAAAATTGTCTTATGCAGGTTATAAGAAGGTGGTTATAGAGAGAGAAAGAGAGTTCTTAGTGACTGTGGGAAGAACGTTAGCACCGATGAAGCTTATCAATCATGAGTGCTTGGTGCTGCATCGTGATCATAATGTGCACGATCAGCAATGGGGTCTTGTCTCCGGCACCGATGAATGCTGAAGTTAAGGAGCCGTACGGTAATTATACATGTTTTATTTGTCATAGCCCTATTTATATCCTGCTTATAGAAGAGTAAGAGAGAGAATTTAGTGTCGAGATATTCTGTTTTCTAATTTCCTGTTTTCCCAAACATGAGTATTGTGTGATAAAACTCAACGTTGCACTTTGTATTACCAAAATAAGCATTTCTGCTCGTATAGTTCCTCTGAGTAAGCGAAAATCTCTTAATGTTGGTAACGAGCTGCGCAAGAAAGCTACAATCGTATAAATGTAACAAATTTTACTTTAGCTAGTGCAGTTTGGCGTTTCTTGGACTTCCAAATCGAATTTTCGATTTATAGTTTATACGTCTAGTATATATATATACTAGTGTCTGAGCAATATATATATTTTAAATTTAATATATATTTTTGAATCTTAGTTTTTTAAAGAAAATGTAAAAAACTGTAGGTAGATGGAGTGCAATGTATAGCGCAGCATCCATTACTCTTGCTATCTCTCAAAGCATGTAGATTTCAAAAACTACACATATTTTGAAAATAGATAAAGAATAACCAAAACATATTTTTTAAATTTCAAAGAGCTTGTTTCATTTTATAAAAAATATTCTATTTAAGTATTCTAATATTTGTGTGTAGGCACTATCTAACAGCTTGCAGTATAAAAATTGTCCCTGATATAAATCTAACTTCGTAAATTAAAAGCAAACTTTAGGTTGAATAAAAATATAATTATTAAAAACATATTATCCATGTATTTATTTTTAAATTAAAAGCGAACACGCATTGATGCACACCCAGAACAGAATGTTTTGATACTAGGTTCTCTCTAAATGCGGGTTACAGCCAAAAATTAAAAAAAAAGTTATTTTAGAAACACATTACTAACATATTCGAAACGATCCTAATTTGACTCCTCGAGAGACTGAGATAAGTAAATATCTGCGAAGTTGTACTTGAATGGAGACCAAGTGGGATTTAGAGATTGCTTTGATGTTATTCTTGATAACGATTGTCGGTCAAATCCTGTCGATTACTGCTTTTCGTTTTAGTGTTGTACCTGTAATAATAAATAATTTAATTATTTTTAAAGTTATATTTTTTTATATTATTAAAGTATTTTTAAGTGTGAATATGTTATAATTTACTATTAAACTTCATCTTCATAAATTACCGCGACTTTAGCACACCGACACTTGTAATAGGTACTAACTAGATCAAATTTTTTTTACATATATTGGAATATAGACACTATAATTGCTACTACGAAAATCACCCTCTGCAAAAGTAAAGTAAATGTAGCAATTATGAAAATATTCTCAAAGAAGAAAGAAAATATTAATTAATTATTGTGTTATTTGTCATTTAGAAAGACTTTCTATAAATAAGTCAAACTTCATGGCAACATATACATGAGTCACTGGACTATTTATGTTAGCGTTTTCATATCTTTACATTGGTTTTTTTATGAGAATTATATTACAAGAAGATTTTCCAGATCGGCTTTATTATGTAAATAGATTTATTTGGAGTCAATATCTATATAATATATCGTCTTAACTTTTGCTGAAGATTTACATTTTATTGAAATTATTAATATTTGTCCGTTACTAAAAGCTATTAATTTTTTTAATTTGATTTAGGTATTAGTTAGCGGTATTATTGGAAACCACACTTGTAAAAACTAAAGTCGTAGTGCTCGCGCTTATTCGTTTGTTAAGAGAAGCTAGTTTACGCCATATACAACAAGAACTTGTAGTGAAAATGAAAATAAATGTTTTAATACTCGAAAAGCTCGAAGCTGTAAACTTGAAATCTCTATTTAAGCCACGAGTATTATTTGCTTTATACCTAAAGTACTATTGAAAAAATCGTTTAATGATTATGTGGAGGTTTTTCGCAAACAGCAGGGTAGGCAAAAGGAACCTAGTGTTAAAACACTCCATTTAAAAAAATAAAATTGTCTATTATTTGATTCTTAATAATTGAACTGTATATAACAGTATAAGGGAAAAAAGATTGAATGGTTAGAAAAAAACTAATATTTTAATTTTCAGATCGTCTATATTGGTATGCACAAGCACAAGAGACACTACAAAAACGCCTTCAGTACGCTTCAGAGAAAAATCCTGTTGCAAAGTGAGTCATTTAATGTTATTTTGCTAGCAACGGTCGTTTTATATACCTAAGCCAAACAAGTTTAATATTTTAGTATGTTTATTTTTTTAATTTTGAATAAGGAATGTATGTGGTATATTAAACTATTTATCATATTATATTAATTAACATTTATATATGTATAATGCATATATTTTTGATAATTAATATTGCGTGACTGTTTATGTATTCGATCCCCACTTGAGGAAATGAAATTATTATTAAAATTTATTAATTTCTTAGCTCTGGTGTGGAGACAAAGCTCTGCTACTCAACACACAATGCCTCCAGAATTCAGCAGAAAATGGGGAATGGAGTGTCTTAACACTAGATACCCTTTGCCTACCCTGCTGTTACAGCATAAACCTTATTAAAAATATATGACATTACATTACTTATTTTGTTCATGTTATTTTTAGGGGATTTGAATTAGTTACCAATTGATGATATATTGATATACATCTATTGTCTATGCAGTTATATTAATAGGCCTGTATTGTCTTTGGGTTGATTGAACGGTTTGTATGTAATTTGAATGCTTATTAGAATCGAATTAGCATATATAAAGGGAGTTTGTCTTTAATAATCGATAACAACACTTATTTTGCTATTAGACTATACTAATTACCATGATATTGTGTTTGTATGGCAATAGTGCTATTTTCAGTTGTTAACTGATACTGACAAAACTGTACATAAGCCTTCCTTAGCAGTCGGGAAAAAGGAATGAAACCTAACAAATATATTTTAGCTTAGGAAAATGACCAATTAAAATAAAAGTGTGATATTTTTGGTTAGGTGCTAACCACATTAAAATTAAATACCTTGATATTAAATTTTAAGGTATTTTCCCTACATAAGTTATTTTTCATTTTATTATTTGTAAGATTTAAGTTACTATTTTAATAAATAAAATAAGGTAATAATTATTCAAATATATTTGATGTATTATGAAATTACTGTATTTGAGTTTTACGCTATAATTCCGCACATAGAACGGTAGGCAGAGGGACCTGAGAACCTAGTGTTAAGATACTCCGTTCCTCACTTACCGCCAAATTCTTAAGGCCTTGTGTGTTGAGTGGCGGCACTCATCCCCAAGCTTTACTCCGATACCAGAGCGACGAAGTGAAAACGTAAAATATTTCATTTTCCTGAGCGGGATTATATTACATTTGTAATCATTTTCACAAGGAACGTAATATTGGTGGTCGGTGACGGCATGAGCTTAACGACAGCGACGGCAGCCAGGATACTTCGTGGTCAGCGTAGGGGTCAGTCGGGGGAGGATACGGATTTAGTTTGGGATACATTTCCAGCTGTTGCACTTGCTAAGGTATTATTAAAATAAAATGACATTTCTTTGTTAAGAACTTTTTATAATATTTAATATAATTATTTTAGTAGTAAAGTTAAGTAAATTTTGAATTAAGATTAACAAAAATTGTGTAAATGCTATATTACCTTAAATTTATTAAAATATATACGCGAGAATTTTGCTTATAAAACAAATATAACATTTCTTATATTTCAAATTAAATCTTAAGAGGAGATTCTAGAAGTAGATATATTATTTTGGCCTTAGTTAGTTTCGCAAAGACTGAGCCATAAAACAGTCTACGGCCGGCCCCGGCGTGACGTATTCCACTATCGTTTGCAACTTTGGGTGATTTCCAATATCGTTAACAGTTTTTATATAAACGAAAAATAGAATGGATATAAAAAAGTATTTTATTAACAGTTGGAAGCTATTAATAATTGTATATAGGTACTATTTTATAAAAAAAAATTATACCGAGTACCTACTATACTATGAAATCATAATATTATTAATATTTAATATCATTAATATATAATTATATATTTTTTTAAATATCTATTCTAGTGGAGTCTCCACTAGAATTAGTTCGTTGATTTTTCTTTTTAATTTGACAATATGGTGACTGGGTGTCGCTATGATGAATTTTGATTGATATCAGTTGTTCCGGCGACACCTGAAGGTAAAATTAATTATCACTTATCTTACTTCAAGTAATAATGTCAAAGGCGTCTGAAAACTAATAGAAGCGTCTATTAATTAAAATTGTACATTTTTATATTACAAGGTAAGAGCTTTCAACGTAAAGTTCATTAATTTAAATAGTAAGTTCCATCTTTGATCCCAAGTTAATCTGGTGTAGAAACAAATCGTCAACTATAATTGTATTGAGGATAGGGTCCAGCAAGATTACGGAGGGTCTACATACACGGCGATTCGCACAACTTAATTAAAACTATGTTAGTACATAATACTATATTTGTCCATGATGAAGACTGAAGGGAATATGAACTACTTTATCAATGTATGTTTTATTCAAATAAATTATAATCGAACTTAGCTCGTTTCTTTTGTGGTTTTTGTGTTGTGTGAAACTAATAGAACAGTCGTTAGATATAAGGGAGATATCATGCCAGACTGAAATGAGTATAAATGAGTATAATATGTGGGTAACTTTTTATTCCAAAATACATATACAGGGTGGAATTGTCAGCAGCACTTTAAATTCCACCCTGTATATATATATACAATCGTGCATTTTCGAAAAAATAAACTAGATACTAGATATTTGTATTTATCAAAGATACTACATATTTGTTATTAAAATTTTGAAGTAACTTGGGTTGGATGAATAAAGAATATTTCAATTATATTCTGTTGCGTATTTTTAGAAATAACAAGTTAACAAATATAAATAATGAAAGAAGGCAAAATGAATGTTTCATTTCCATGAATCACTTTTGTTTGCCTGTCGTCTCCAACTTTACTAGTACAAATGTTCGCTACCTCACGTCGGCCCCTATACTGTTGTTCATAAATAATACATTTTTTATCAGTTCCCTTGTCGTATTCCGAGGAAGGTTGCATAAATTACAAAGATGTGTTTTTATTTATTCCATACATATGTATAGTTCTTCGCTGTCACAAGACAATAACTATGTATGTGTAAAATATATATTAATTAATTATATGAAAAGTTCAGAACGCGCGGTTTTACGCGTACTCTTACATGTCACTGTAACATATCCAAGATTTATAAAACACTACGCTTGGACGGTTTCCAAGAGGTGTATAAAAAAAGTATTTTTCTCTCTAAGTATGGAATACCACTTTAAAATCTAATTTTAATTAAAATATCACAAATATTAAAAAACGATATTTCATATGAATGTATGTTTATTTTATTAATATTAATTATGTTACAATGTTAAATCTAATATTACTTATCTATCTATACACAGACGTACAACATAGACGCTCAAACTGGTGAATCATCAGCGTGTGCCACCGCCCTCTTGTGCGGCGTGAAGGCTCGATACGAGACTCTTGGTCTAGATGCGAGCGGACGGTTTAATAACTGCGCGTCCGCAATTAACTCTAAAGTCACTTCGCTGATAGATTGGGCGCATGAAGCTGGTGAGTGGAACTTAGTTCATATTTGACTTTATATCTTTAGGTGATACTTAGATACAGGCGATGCGGCCCAACTCTGATTACTTTTGAAGTGGTTTTCAAAGTTATATTCTATTTGTGTACGTATATAAGTATTTATTATTTTATTTTTATACTATGATTTTTTTGTTTTAACTTGAGAAAGCTGGTTTATAATAGAACAAAATATTAGTCTTTTGATTATTAATTGTCTTCCAGGAATTGTTGTTAGGTAAATAAACTGATTATATAAAGAAATGGACTTTAAAACTATTACTAGATATATTGTTGGATCATTAACTACTGTGTTTTTTATGGGCTGAAAAGGTAAAGGCGTGCATTTTTCTATTTAAATAATTAAAATTGTTATATTACAGTAATATCCAATCTGTACTTCGTACATTCTGCTTGTCTTCTGCAGACAAAATATACTGCAATCGTACAGTATTAAAAGAGAAGAATAGGGCGGATCCATTGCTAGATTGCCTTTTATTTCTCATGAGAGCTACATAAAGATGAAGAAAAAATTAATTAAGCTGGAAAACCGGCGGACGGATCATAAAATATAATACTAATTGCTCACTTATCACAACTGCGTTATTTTTTTCATCTGAAAACTATATTTGCAATTTTTACATTTTATTGGTTGATTTTTTCTAATATAGGGAGCAAATTGGATATTTCCAGCTATGTATTCAAATATTTTAATGCTTTTTATATTTTAAGGCACATAAAACACATAATTTATTTAAGTGAAATATATATTGAAAACTGATCCAAAATCAATTTTTAAATACTTAAATAATTGAATAATAATCAATTTTCGTTTTACTTTTGAACTTTAATAAATAATTGATCACTATTTATTAAATCTTTTTTATATTTCCTTGGTCTATAAACAATTTCTATACTAATTAACTTTCAAAGCAAAACTTCTAATAATGATGAATTCTTAGGTAAATCCAGTGGTATAGTAACAACAGCGCGTATAACTCACGCCACACCCGCTGCGCTATACGCACACGCGCCGTCCCGCTACTGGGAGGACGACAGCCGCGTGCCCCCCACCGTGAGACGGGACTGTAAGGACATAGCCTTGCAGCTGGTGGAAAATGAACCCGGTAGGAGTATTAATGTGAGTTTTTGTTAATTTATATAAAAGTATAGTATTTTATGGATGGATGTAGATGAAATATAATTTGCAGTTTTTTAAACGTTAACGTAAACATTCCGTTTGGGAAATAGACGATACGAGTTTTGCTGAAAAGCAATTGTTGGTTGCACATTTGAACGATTTTAACAAAATATCAGTTGATTGGATATTTTTATATAAGCCTCTCCATCATGAGATATCAAATGGCGAAAATATGTTGTTTTAAATATTTTAAACCTCTTTCATTCAAATATGAAGAAAATACGAGTGGTTTTAGAACGAATTATTTTAACCGACCTCTGTAAGAAAAGGAGGTTATCAATTCGACTGTTTTTTTTTAATGTTTGTTATCTCATAACTGTTAACTGCGTGAACCGATTTTGATATTTTTTTTTATTTTAAAGGTGAAGCTTCCCGAATGGTCTCATATTTTTTGGTCCATGTCTGACAGTGGTATCTATGACAAAATCACATAAATCTTAAATTTGCATTAGGTATGTGCGCGACAAATAGACGAATAACTCAATGTCACGCCATCCGATTTTGATGATTCTTTTTTTATTTGAAAGAATACACTTCAAGGATATATATGGTGAAAGTTTGGTCCTAACCAATTCTACAACAAACTAATGCTACAACAACCTTACTACAATATCTGATTACAAGCCTGCTTGTTTTACTTGGCACCGACTTCAATATTATAATTTATTTTTCACTTTTTACTTCATTGTTAGAAGTCGGTTTTTGTTTTTTGTTAAAAATAAATTTATATTTAATAAAGCTTCAGAAATATTATCTATTTAAATATATTAAAAAATGTAAAATTTATAACGTTTTATCACCACTATGTGGTGTGCCAAGTTTACAAGAGTTCTTGTATATTATATGAAAGACTGAAAGGAATATTAATGTAGGCTATTTTGCATAATATCAACGTTCTTATATACTTATACTCCGTATCGTAAGACACCCGCCTATAGTTGATAGTCGGTAACCTTGAATGGGGGACGTGACTGCGAAAATATTACTTTTTCCGTTACTTCTATTATATATAAACTCGCGATACAGGAATATTCAAATAATGTATGTAAGATACATGCTTCGACGTTAAGTCTATTATTATAGAAATCTGTAATAAAAATTGTAGCCCAGTACACCAAATAATCTAAACAAAACCAAAAATCGTTAATGTAGTTAGACCAAGTAGGGCAGAGATAAGGGGCACTATGTCATATGAGGATTCAGCAGAAAAAATATTCAGTAAATTATAGTTCGAACTATTCGCCCGAAATGGCGCTTATATCAAGAAAGGTATGAAATGATTTAGGTAATTATAGAAAACATGAAGTATACTGAGTTTGGATAATTAATGTTTTCAATTACTTTAGTGGTTTGAATCTTTAATTTCTTTTAATCATCTGTTTTGATGGCCACCTTTTAATAGGTACACGGATACGGAATTTTTTACCTCCATAGGCTAAGTGAACTGTAGGTTTCTCCTGTTAAATTCGATTGATATTTCGCTCAACTTTTCTACATATAGCAGTAATAAAGATATTGTATACAAATGTTTTTATATTATAAATCTTCAAAGACATCGAAGCGTGTACCTATTAGTAATAAATAAGTATGGATGTAGATATAAATAAGCAGCGCATACTTTTCTGTATTTTGTATTTATTGTATTCGCGTACCATTTTAAAAGAAGTTCTTAAACACCTGTCAAACCTGGTTTAACCACACCGTCGATCGTCGTCACAGTACTATATTTTTGTTACAACAATATAAAACGCTATAAAAGAGGCCCAAACTTTGATTTATAATGTAGTTTTTGTACACCTGTAAATATGAAAGGCCAAAGGTAAGTAACTCACTTTGTGCTGATCGACGTGAGCGGTAATTATTTTCCCGATAACCTTTTTTTTCTATACAAGATGTGAAATAAGGGATTGAGGTCGCAATTTATGAAATAGCACTTTGTTCAGAGCTCTGAGTGAAATTTTATGAAGCTGTAAAATTTTAAATACAAATATATTATTTTTTATGTATAGGTATAAATAGGAGGTATATATAGAAAAAATAAATAAATCAGCTTCAGGCTGTATTATTGTGTTAAGAAACTTCGAGACACTGCGCGTTCAGTGACGGAACTTAACACAAGTATTTGTCTTGGTGCCAGAGCGAAGAAATGAAAATATTAATAGAAAATAATTCATTCCCCCGACTGAAAATCGAACTCACAATCGTGGCGTCACAGGATGTGACCCTAGTGCTTCTGAGCCGCGACGGCCTCAGGTGTATATAGTAGAAAAAAAATCTTAATTACATTTATTCGTAAACGCGAAAAGTTGCATGAGGAAAGAGGATACTTGTAAAAGACTCCAGACAAACAATAACGAAATATATTAAGTATATAATGTTTTATAGAGAATTGTATTCCTTTAAAACTTATGACTTCATTGCTTCGATAAAAGTAACCGTTAAGATAGACATCGGCACAAAGGAATTTATTTTTCATGTAAAGTACTCTAGATGCACTATATCCTATTACGCGTCGACTTCTTTGTGAGCGAACTTTAACTTTATTGAAATACAAATATTAATAATATATAAAGTAAGAAGCTTATGAAACTTTCATAGAAATTTATTTTGTATTTTCTTTGAATTTCTTATAGAAATTGTACCTGTGCAAGTAAATTGAATTATTATTTCTTTTCAATATGTGTTTAAGTTATTTGTTTGCATAACATTGTATCGTTTATAGTTTTAAATAGTATTATCTACCAATACAAAATTTTACAGTATTTTTTTGTTTCTTAACTTTTTGTTTGTATTTTAATCAAAAAATGTATCCATGAAGGTAATAATGGGAGGTGGTAGACGCCATTTCCTACCAACTATAACAGTAGACCCTGAACATCCAAACAGAGAAGGAAGAAGATTAGATGGACGAAATTTAGCCGAAGACTGGGCTAGAGAAAAGAAGAGGAGGCGATTACGAGCCCAATATATCCATTCAAGAGAGCAACTTGCTAAATTAGACCCGAGGACGGTTGATTACTTATTAGGTAAGGCTTTTTAAGAATTATAATATTTATGTTAAACTTAATATGAAAAACTTCTTATTAGTCCGAAATTAAAATCACGTTTTTGTTTGTTTTTTTATACATTTTCAAATGTAATAATAAATATAATTAAAATTTTAAAGTTAACAATCACTAATAGTGTCAAATATGCATATTTCTTAACCAACGACGACTAAAAATATCTTTTTCTTCTATTGCGTACATAATGAAAAGAAAGCCTGAAGTGAAATTAGCCGAATTGGAGTCCTTGAATGTTTTATACTTTATTTTATACGGAGAAACGTTTCCAACTATCCAGAATAAGTTCTGTAACAATAAATGAACGGTGAATTATTCATTTAAAACAAAAGACAAAGAATTTTGAAACTTACTATTCCGCGAGAGTAAACTTTGGTTTCTTATAAAAATAGTAAAGGAACTTAAAAATGTTACTTCCTTTGTTTTAGGTAACGTTAAAAAATATTTTCTTGAATCATTTACATAGCCGTCTAGTATATTGTTTTTATTTCGAAGTATTTTTAAATAAAGCTTCCTTACAAATACAATTTAATTGATGACTAAAAAAAATGTCCGTATATATATAAATAAGAAAATTGCTTCAGAAAAGAAAAGAAATAAAATAAAAATAATTATACAATCTATAGTAGGTATAGTTTATCTGTTATATCTGTTTTAAAACTTCAAGTTATTGAAACTGAAAATATGAAACATGATAGATACCTTCTATTTTCAAACTTTACTTACAAACACATACAAATAAAGGCAATTATAATAATACGCAGTTTGTCAGTTGTTACTCGGTAAACGTCATCGCAAAAAATTGCATCAGCAAAAATTAAATAAATAAATAATACATTTCAAATCTAATACAAAAAGTAAACACGAATTTGCCTCAAATTTAAAGTGGTAAAAACGGAAACACTCTGTATACTTGAAGTATGTATTTTTGAATGAAATATATATTTTTTAAAATGCAAATAATATATCAGATAATTTTGTTGATAATGAATTAAATGTTGAAAACTACAATGATGATAATCGAATAACACATTATAGCTAGCTTTCAAATATACATTTCAAGGATTAAAATTAAATATTTTCAACACACAAAATATCACTGAAACGGATTATATCATTAACTGAATAGCCCTTATCCTGTTTCACAGTTTGTACAAGAGCTGCGGTTTGCAAAATATAATATTTAACATCGGGAACGAGAAAGACAATAATATCATTGTTTTAATTGCACTTTACCCGCAAAGCGGTTGAAATTAACTGCGATAACGTTTTAAATAACCATCCACGTTTTATTGGCGCTTCCTTACTGTGATATTTGCACGTGAAAAATGCCCAGAGTTTTGTAAATATACTTAATTTGTATTGTATAATTTATAATATCTATATGTTCCGTCTCAGTCTAAATGTGTTTTGCTTTATTGGGTAATAATTAGTTTACCACAGAGAACTTAATTTCTTTACATCACCATTTTAAAAATTGAATGATATTATCGCTATTTATAATTAAGAAATGTAATTAGCAACAGTAAAAATATAAGCAAGTTACAATCCAAACATGTGCACAATAAATAGTAACTAAGTAATATTTTATATTCCACATTAAAATTTTAGGACAAAAGTCGCAAACGAATCTGGAATGTAAATGAGCTAAGAGGATTACACAGAGCGTCGTGATTATAATGTAAACACGGTCCAATGAAGTCAGAGGTAGACATTTACAAAGGGCCGGTATTATCTGGCATATGCGGTCTCATTAAAATTTTTCATACAATTACATTTTTTATAATTTTATAGAAAGAAATCGAGAACAGGTATCTATATAAGGCCATTCGAGAATTTTTTGTTTATTCATGATATCATGACTACCTATTCACCTTTTAAAGAGAGATGAGTATCCAGTGAATTGACTGCCATTCACGGGGAAAATGAAAAACTATCTCTAGTTTTTGCTACGATGTAGTAAAATTGGGTAAGAGGAGGTACCTCCTCCTTTAGCGTACAATTTTGTTGCAATAAAAATTATATAACTAATCATTCAATGTGAATTCTCTCTTACTACCCTAATCTTATTATTATATGTACGTACCTATATAGGTATATTAGGATGTTCTACTATAACATCTGTTGGCTATATTTATACAATATAGGTACTATCCCAAGAGCGCCACTGACTGAATAATTTAGCACACCTCTGTAATTTACTGCCTTATGTTAATTGTTCGTTTACAACAAGCAGTAGAAGTTACACGAGCTCCCGAACACGTTGTAAGGAATAATACGGTTAAAATAATTAGGAAAAAAGTCTACGACGATAAAGAGATAAAAGGAAAAAAAATATTTTTAAATTTATTTGAAAAGAGGACAACTCGCTCATTATTGTACATCCATAACATAGATTAAACTTCGCTCTAGTTCCTCTGGAGTTAACAATAATAGTTTTAAATCCAACGAACAAAATGATTTAAGATACCAATGCGGCGTTTTTTGTTGAAAAAGATAATAAAATATGCACATTTTCTTTAGATTCATAGAGCGCCAGTCATTTTCACCTTGTTTTACTTTGTATACAAACTTTCAAATATCGTATTTACTGCAAAAATCCATTTCGATTTCTATTTATTCATTTCTTACAGTTAGTCGAGTAAGCATAAAAAATCTACTGTAATGACACTCCAATCTTCAATTTGCGGATTTTGAAGATATGTATATAATTACCAAGAAACTCAATATAGCACTTTTTCTAAAGAGATTATCGAATAAATTAAAATAAAAAATAAATAGATCAGCTTCATTCTGTATCCCGCGTACAGCAGGGTAGGCAGAGGGAACCTAGTGTTAAGACACTCGGTTCCCATTGTCCGCCGAATTCTGAAGGCATTTTGTGTTGAGTGACGGAACTCAAAGCCGCGCTGCCCATCGACACCGAGCGAAGAAATAAAAATATAAATTTAAATAAATATTTAATTTCCTCGAGTGGGGATCGAACCCACAATCGCGCTTACAGTACATTTTGTGTCCCTGAGATTGACCTGAAAATTAAAATAACTTTAAATACGTACGTAAGAAAAAAACGTTTAAAAACAATCTCAGAAATAAATTTAATTTCAACATTTAACAGGTTTATTTGAGTATTCTCACATGGAATTTAATGCGGAACGCGGAGCCGTCTTAGACACGGAAGAAGGCGCGGCGGCAGGTACAGCTGTGAAGGCAGATGATCCTTCTTTAGCTGATATGACCCGGGCTGCGTTGGCTGTGCTAACGAAAAATGATAAGGGATTCTTTTTGTTACTGGAAGGTTTGTATATTACGTGTTAGTATAATATCTTATTCTTTTTACATATTTATAGTTTTTAAACTAAACGGTATAAAAAAAATACTTGAGAAATATTCGGTCCACAACGTGTGAAAATTAAAATTAACCACCAACCAAGTGTATTAGCCAATTCACAGCTTACATAGCTATAGCTTTAGAATACCAAAATATCAATAAACATTGTCTGATTATACAACCATTTTCGGGAAAATTTCAGAAAATACTTTTCATAATAAGGTTAGAGGCAAGAATCAAAATTATATCATAATTTATAGGTGGCAGAATAGATCACGCTCATCATTACAACAATCCTTATAGAGCTCTGGATGAGACTCTAGAGTTGGAAACCGCGTTGTTAGCGGCATTGGAAAAAATAAATCCAGCGGAAACTCTAATAGTCGTTACTGCAGATCACGGACATGTCATGACGTTTGGAGGACAGGCGACGCCTAGAGGACATCCCATTTTAGGTAATATTCAAGTTTCTTTCAGAACATAATGCTATGCCGTGATATTTAAACAGTTTTAAATAATTAATATGGATCTTATCGTGTGTACAATTAATTGTTATAATATTAAATATTTGCTCTGTGCAAAGGTGCAGATACACAGCCCTCGGACATAGACAGCTTGCCCTATACCACGCTGCTGTACGGCAGCGGGCCAGGCCACGCGGCGCCGCGCGCGCTCCCGCTCAATAGCAGCGGCGCGGGTGCGGTGGCGGACGCGGTCCACGCGGCGGCCGTGCCGCGCCAGTGGGCCACGCACGGCGGGGAGGACGTGCCCGTGTACGCTTTGGGTAAGTTGTACTTAATTCGGCGTTTCCAGATTTTATTTCGTGTAAAAGAGGGATTTTTGAACGTTTTCAGTAAAAAAATGATAGATTCATCAAAAGCGAGATATAGAAAAGAAAACATGCAAAGCTCTTATTTTTATATGTATTTATTTAAATTTGAAATAAAGCGTTGATACAAAATACAAAATATTTTTTAATGAACTTCTAATGTTGTTTAATGTTAAATTAAAAATTTACAATTTTCTAGCCTTTCATTTCCATCTAACGTTTATTTAATATACACTTCCGCAATAACAGAAAGTTGTGAGAAAAAATGTAATGCCGGTTATTCATGTGTATATATGAAAGTTTCATGACTGAATAAGTCTTATTTTATGGCAAAAGGCAAGGTAAAGTTTATAATTATTTCTAACTTTAAATAGTATCATACATACGTTCCTGTCTGCACTCTGCTAATTGCTAATTTAAATCAAGTTCTTCGAAACTTATATAAAGTTACGGGTAGCTATCGTATACTCCTATAATATGTTTCAATGGCATCCCACGTTTCATATAGTAACTAGTTTAACCAAGAAGTTATGCCTTGCAGGTATATCCTGCAAACAAAGTTATTTGCCATTTATATCTATTTAAAGATGTTTAAAAGCTTTGCAAGGTACCTAACCTAAAAAATGGTGAAATGACCTACCATTTTTTCGTGGTGAATTTTTGTTTTTATATACTCGTAGAAATCAATTTAACGTATTTTTCTTTCACGATCTTTTAAAACTCTATTGATTTCGAAGCCTAGCTTCCACTACACTGTATTTGCAATGAAAATACTTGATATTTTTAGTACATCACGAATACGAAGTGGAAATATAAAAAATTGGTGTATACATTCAATAAGGGGTAGTGATCGTTTAAAAAATCTATCTCTGGTATGTCCTTTATAAAGTAGGTCACCTAAAGTGTCAAGAGCTACGCTTCGGGCGTACCTCTTTTAGTTCTTTCGAAGTCATCATTCTTCGCGTGCAAACTTTCAAAGATTTTCGAGGAATTTAGAATACATATTTATGTGAAATCTGAAGATTCTAATGTGGCAGTACAGAAGGTCACACACCATAATAATTGCATAAAATTTGTATTTAATAATGATCTGCATAAATGACAGTTATATTATTCTTTTCAGTTGAAAAACAATATTATAAAAATATTTCGTATTTTAATTATAGCAGGAATACACAGCCTCGCTAGAGTTATAATTAAGGTGGAGTGGCCGGGCTGTAATTAAGTACTGGGACAGTTAACCATATTTTTAAAATATAATTAAATAAAGCTAACTATGTAACTTGAACTTATAAATAATTTTAACTAGATTTAAAATTTTCCTAAATATGATTTTTGAGACTTTTTTGTTTCACGGTGCATACCGCACATAGCAGAGGAAATCTAAGAACCTTATGTTTAACGACTCCGTTCCCCACTCTGCTGAATTTGGAGTTACAGGTTGATTGATTGCCACGACGACGGCCTCGACCAAAAAAAAAACGAAAAAGTTCTATAATTCATATATCTATTGTTTTTCGTTAGTACACGCGAAGTAAAATTTATAGGTGCTTTTTATTTGTCTAGGCCCCATGGCGACAGTCTTGTTCACGGGCGTTGTCGAACAAAGTTATATTCCGCACGCCATCGCGTACGCCGCGTGTCTGGCGCACCACGCGAGACGGTGCCAGGAATCTGTCTTCAATTTTACTAAGCCACAGGTATGCGTAGTTCGAATCGCGCTTGAGTATTTATTGCTCATCAAACTTTCAACTATTTTTTGCCTCATCCTGCATATAGCATGGTAAGCAAGGGTAGCCTGGTGTCAAAACACTCCATTCCCCAATTACCCCCTTATTTTTGAAACGTAGCCTGTTGTGTGATGGAACTCAACGCCGTGCTTGTCTTGTATGAAAATAATTCATTTCCTCGAACAGCAATCGACCTTATAACCGTCGCCATGTAACTTTTTAATATAAATATTGAATAAAATATTTGTTTTAGATCAAAATTCCAAACTGCGTACCACCAGAAGTGAGTAGCGTAGCAGCAGCGGAGGAAACAAGGAATGAAGCTTCGAGCGGGCGGCGTATCGTAGTAGCCTCAAGCGTCATGTCAGATGAACGAGTTCCGCGAAGCTCATCCGCTTCGGCTATCGCTCCTCTTTTGGATGCGTGCTCCCTTATATTAAGCGTTATACTCACAAGTTGGTCGGCTACGCAATTTTGATGTCATTTACATTTCGAATATATTTTGTACAGGGATCGTTCATAGATATGGCACTAATGTAAATATAATATTTGATAAATGTAAATAAAATAAATAAATAATACTTATAATACATTCCGGACTTTTATTATTTTTTTTCTTTTTAATATTGTATTTTATTGTGTAACTTGACCGTTATTGTGGATATATCTTCTTTGTTTATTATTTTGTGTATATGTACGGTTCGGTTCGGTTCTTTGTTTATGTAAATACTAGTGGGCCCGGACGCGGCTACGCCCGCTTGATCTATAGATTATTTATTAAAAATATTTATGAAATTGTTTTCGGTTTTCAATAGATGTTGTAAGAAAATATAAGCCTAAATAATTAAAATAAGTTAAAAAAGAATAATAAGTGGAGATTTATTATTAGATAAAATATCTGAGTAACCGAAAGGAACAAACAAAATAAGTAAAAGTAACTAAAGGAAATTCTTAATATTAGAAAAAGTACTTAAAGTTTGCCGTGCCTGCGTACTAAACATTTTTCTATATTAAATAATTAATAATTTTTGCGAACAATATTAAATAAAATCCCAAATGATTAAAATTACGATATTTTAAGTGTATAACATCGGTATAGATAACCGAACTGAGATAAATTAATAAGTAGTAGTAGTAATAAGCAGCAAATAATTAAATAAAAATTAACAGTAATTCGAAAATATATAAAAAATTACAAAACCATCAAAGTCATCTACCGGTTCGCGTCGGTCATACTATACCTACCACTCGTAGGCTAGGTTATACAAAAATTGTAAATTGTTATACAGTAAACCATCATTCGTATAATTTCCATCTAGATGAAATGCTAAAAGTGACTATTATATTTATTTTCATAAGGATGAATATCAAATTATAGAAATCATCTAATTTTTGTTAATGTATACAAATCTATATCTATAGTATATATCAACGCGGACTTTTTTAAACAATATTTAAGGGACAATATTTTTGGAGAATATTGTTTTTGTGTCTCATAAGGTTGAGTCGGCGCGCGCCATGTATGCGTTAAGCAAACTTATTTTGGGTGACGTTTTCTAACAACAAACTTTGCAAATCGTTGCTTAGCAACGGCGGTTGTTATAAACATGGCGGAATAAATTGCATGTCAAATTAATAAGTATTTTAATATATTGGTATATATCGAAAATATTACAAATATGAGAAAAAAAAGTATCCTATGTTCATCCCGAGACCCTCAAGTATCTCTATATGAGTATTTTATCACAATTAAATTAGCGGTTTGGCCCTGATTGCGTAAAAGACAGACAGACAGACAGAGTTACTTTCGAATTTATAATATAGGTATGGATGACATGACATTGGCAAAGTGACACGCTTTAGCACGCTGTATCACGCACATAGCAGGGTAGGCATAGGGAATCTGGGCACCTAGTGTTAATCAACACATACATTATGTACTGGCAGAGCTCAACGCCGAACTCTACTTCTTTACCAGGGCGAGAAAATCAAAATATTAAATATTACATTCTCCCGAGTGGAAATCGAACCCACAACCGTCACCTTTATAGTCACACGATTGTGCCCCTGCGGCTTTAACGCTATAATTGAACTGAACTGAATACTATAATAAAATTAGTTTACACTTAAAATAACAATCAAAGTTATTTAACTATTGACCATTTCGTATAAAAATATAACGCTTGTTAATAAAAATGTTTATTAATTGAATTTGGATATGTTAGTTGAATAGTAAATTGACGTGTACACTGCACTATTAATTATCCGTGAAAAATAATTTTATTACAAGAATTGGTATTCAGTTTATAACACGAGTTTTAATTAGTAAGTTTTTAAATAGCGACCGATATCAAAAGTGGGAGAAAAAAATATTAATTAAATAAAAACCGAAGAGTTTTTTTTGCCTTTTATAATTTCTGGAGATGCAAATTTACAAGACAGCACGTCCTGAATATATATTTTTCCTTTTTCTTTGTTCCAGTATTGATGCTTATTGAAAGAGCAATTTTAGCTACGGAGTAATTAGTCACTGAATGACTTTATTAGAATATTTATTTTTAATAGTACACGCAGTTGCTGTGGATATTGATGTTAAGACAGCCCGTTCCCATTAAGACACTTCCGTTCCCATTTTCCCTTGCGTGTTGAGTGATAAAACTCAACTCCGCGCTATGCCTCGTTATTAGTCCGTTGTGCCCTTGCGCTACGGCTGGCTTTAATTAATAATTTATTGATATTTTAAATTATTAAATAATATTATCCACAGCTGTGAACCAAAACAGAAACATGGCATCATAAATTTTAGCTGACAAGCTTTGCAGGTAGCGCTTTTAGCTATAATATATAGATAGTACGTGGGTATCTTGAACTTTGTTTTATGGGGGTAATATGGGCCCAAGTTCGTAGGCATAATCTCTCTTAAATAGGTATTTATGTGAGTGAAGATCCCTTTCATATCGCTTATTCCATACATCTCCCTCAATCGTGGTGATTATTAACATAATTCCTATTCAATAACTTAAATGGTAATATTTCTGTTTAATTGAGTGTTTGTATTGCATTTAAATGTAATGTTATGTGAATTTCTTTTAAAAAAGACAGAATATTTCATTTTCTGATTTAATTAAAAGTCATATTTGACTTGTTATTACAAGTTATATAGTTCGAAAAAAAAACACGAACATTGTAAATATTTTTGTATAAAAATTGCAATATCAAATAAAACTTGCACGCCGTGTCACAAATCTGTAGTAAATCTCAGGATAGTTAATTTCTCCAGCGACATTATAAGAAGCAACCTTCAGGAACCCTTTTGAGGCGACAGCGTTATCTTTTTGTATGTAATGTATACCAGTGCCTTGACAAAGATTAATAGAGTCAGCTTGGAATCTTGCTTAAGAAAGATATAGGAGGTTCTTTTAAAAATAATTCACTATGCGGCTTTTATATTCCTTATCTACACATTCTTTATTCTGTGACGACTTCAGCTTCTCTTCTCTGCGTTACATGACCTACTTTTTTGCATTTCCAACATAATTCAGTGGTGGCAAAGGGATCCTAGTGACGTAGAGTTAAGATAGTAGGTTATCTAATATGTATATTTTTTATTTATACAATGAGTAAAAATATTTATAAGTGTAATATTTTTTTAGTCAAGTTTTTTCAATAATTTTAAAGAGGCCGAAGCATGAGAAAAACAATGCATGTCAACTTATAAAACCCAATGCAGGCATGCAGTAGTAGGAAAATACACAAATATACGTACATAAAACAATTATGATTTCAGTGTTAAGATTTAAAGTTTAGTTTCTATTTTTTTTAAATAATGAAAAATGTTATAATTAGGGTTTATAAAGACTAAGATAATATCAGTTCAGATTTGTGATTTTTTTTTCAAATACGAAAACAAGTAATGAGTGAATCAATAGAAAATAGGGCTGATATTTGAACAAAAAATACAACAAGAAGTCATTTTCATACGTATGACTTAATATTATAACAGAATTTAATTTTTTCAGCTATAATACTAAAAAGACATAACAAAGCAAATGAAATTTTACTGTCGGTCAAAGTCCAGCTTTTGTCTGTCCACACTCAGTTTTTGCGGACCCACAAGCTGTGGAAGGGCGTCGTTTGCGGTCATCGCGGATGGAGGTCGAGAGTTTCCACCGCAAAACAGTGTAGCTTCCAAGATGTTAGAGAACTGTCTTACAAAGTAATATATGCACGACATATATGTGGAAGCTAGGTTTAAGTAATTTACGGCGATACTTTATAGTTTCTTACTGAAAATTTTAAAGTGTTAAAACAAACTTCTATTTAAATAGTTATATTTATTTTAGAAATTCGGAAAATGATAGTCATCGTCAGTTGCAAAAAAATATCTAAAATTATGTATGATTATGTGTAAAGTTGATGAATGTAATTAATATCGTGGCAACTAAGATTTAAAATTAACAATCTAATGTTAAATGCCAAAAAAATAACTGTTTTGGGTTTGCTTTACCAAATGTTAAAAAACATAATTTTAGTTTAGTAATTAAAGGAAAAACTCGCAATGTGACAGAATCAGCATTTTCTTAGGTATAACTATAGATTCCAAACTCCAGTGGAATACCCAACTGGAAGCACTTGAGGATAAATTCAGCTCTGCCGCGTTCGCAATTAAAAAATATAAGACAAATGACGGACGTTGAAACTGCCTGACTAGTCTACTATAGCTATTTTCATAGTATTTCATTTATATTCATTCATATGAAATGGGCAACATATATAAATTCAATATTCATTCTCCAAAAAAGAGCCGTGAGATCTATTTATAACCTAAGACCTCGACATTTTCTGCGAGTTGTTTTTAAAGTTGTATGTATGTATTATGTTACGTCAAGCTTTCGCTTGGAAAAGCTATAAAATCCGCAATGTGTTCTAAGTTTGCCATTACAAAAATTTTAAATATCTGTAAGAATTATACTAATAATTAAAACTTATTACACTTTTCAAGAATATTTACAGGATAAAGTTGTATGGAATCTATTGAAAGTCATGCAAGATAGCTGCCAGTTTATGTAATAAATAAATTCTACCATTGACAGCAAAAGAGCAACTATTGAGATTCTTGCCGGCTCGTTTCAGCAGAACTGCCTTACGAACCGGTAATAGTTTTTTTATATGTTCATTCGAAGATTCAAATGCTTAAAATAGTCTATTTGAAGGAAGAATATTTTGAATTTGAATTTGATCTAATAAGGGAATATGGTGAAAAGTCAAATACAAAAAATAAAAATTTTTCTTAAAAACTTAACTTATTACTGTAACAAATTGTAAGTACCTACATACATGTACGTAATATAACGTTCCGTTAACTTCAGCATTATTTAAATATTATTGTCAATTGAAATTGAGGTCATAACAAATCTAGAGTACGTTTTAAGAAATCTCTTCTACATTGTACCACCATTCACCTAATTTTAAGCTTAATTTGTTAACAGTTTTATTTTTGAGTAATTGGTCCATTAAATAGCCATGTCATTCATCAGCTCAAGTTTATTTAAATGATTAAACGAGATGCCCAAAATTTAAAATTTACTGAAAGGCTACCGTCAAACTTCTTTAGGTTTATCAAGAAAGTAATCAGCGTTAAGAGAGGTTTAACGAAACAAATCTAAAGTTCTTTGAAATCGGTCGGGAGAAGCTGAAGGGTTGTTTTGTTGAGATATTTGCCGATAAATGGAAATAATAAGCACGCAAATGCATGTTATTGAAAGGAAAGCGTGGTACAGATTGATTGAATACTTATTACTACGAAGACAATCTAAGGTATTTTTTCTTTCAGAAAGTCCATAATAATAGATTATGCTATAGCAATATATGAATATTAAAAGTATACAAATACATATTTAATAACATTAAGATAAATCCTAATATATATTTTTAATCATTTTTGTAAACGTAAGTAAAACTATTTTATTTATATAAGAATAAATTAATCTAACCTCCTGAATTGTTTGTTTTTGAAACTTTATCCTAAACACATAATCGACTATCGAAACTTCGTTAGATTGGAACAATGATATGCAAGAAAGTACGAATATATACGGGAAAATAAGAGGATTACCGTTAATATACGAAGTTAAAGATAAATATTACCAAAGTTTTTAGCTTTATTACTTTGTACTACACATTACGGTGTGTTTTCTTATATACAAGGGCTTTGTTTAATATGTCAAATATTATATGTAGTTACTTATTGTACGTCACATATTAATCTATTTAGGGTCCCGTGCCTAACACATGAAAAAAACGGAACTCTCATAGAATCCGGCCTGTATGTTTGTCTGTCTGTCAAATTAAGCTTCTAAGTCAAAATAATAAAGATACTCGAGTAATAACCTAAGTTCCCTGTATTAGAGCAAACAAGAAGGTTTCAACTAAAATAACTTTAATAACTGCGGGAACAACAAATAAATGTCCTGAAGTGAGCTTGTATCACATATTTTTAAGCCTTCTTTAGTACAGAACGGTCACCAATGATTTCTTTAAGTACAGATTATCTAAATGAGCATTCAAGTGTCTATTGTTAAGTGCAGAAAACTAAAAGGTTTCAGTCGTTTAAAATGTCAGAGCACTTAGGCCTGCCATCTGCATTGTGTCCTATAAAACCTCTAACGTCGGCAGTCCCAACAAAGGATGCAATTTTCGGTCGATAGATCTTTTACATAATAATACAAATACTTGATTAAAAATTACTGCAGTAGAAAGTTACCTGATTTTTATGTTAAAATTATGTCAATGTCTGTTTAATAAGATTTTGCTATATTTGATAACTTTAAAGTTCAAATGCCCTGTATTTTGCGGGAGAATCTACTAGAATATTTATTTATCACAAATTACTATGGGAGCCAATGTTAATTTTTGTTTAAAGAGAAAGTACCTAATTTATAAATAGACAACTGAAATATGACGATCTTCGGCTTATTAGAAAATTAATTAGTGTGTTACTAAATAAAGATGAAACCTTTTGAAGGAGACTGAGCATTTCAATTTCAAAGTCAATAACGTTTCCGCTGAACTGGTACTGCATTAAATTGAATACTGCCGAAAATTTTAGAGCGACTCTATAGTTCATTGTAACTTGATATTTTATAAGTAAATTTAAAAGTTATTGAATTTTAAAGTGAGTTTTCAGTTTTTTAAGGTCAGGTCAAGGTCTGCTATTCAATTAACTATTTTCGGGTGGAATGTGAAAAATTTCAAGACTAATTCTGAGGCCAGCTAAATTTAAGGCCAGTCATGGCGCAGGAGCACAAGTGTGTGACTATAAACGCGACTGGTTGTGTGTTCGATCCCCATTAAAAAAAATAATATTGACTTAAATTTAAATTTTCATTTCTTCGTTCTTGTATCGAAGCAAAGCGCAAAGCCTTCAGAATTCAGCGGAAAATGAGGAATGAAGTGTCTTAACATTAGGTTTCCCCTGCCTACTCTGCTGTGTGCTTTTGTGCGTATCTCTGCTATGAAGAATAAATGTGTATAGCTGTAATTATTACAATAAAATATATTATAATTTAGTAGTACATGTACACATATAATTATTTTGAGTTTATTTTTTATAAAACTTTTTTATAAACGTTTTATATTGACTCTTAAACTGACTTCAAAAATAATGTGATATGTAAATATGAACGAATTCGGATTTCGTCTCACCAATCTAAACCTTTTATTACATACTAATCCAAATTAATTCAAAACATAATTCGACGGAAAGAGTCTTTAATTTGTAGCTTTCGAATTTCTCTTTGTTCGTGTTACGAGGTTGAGTACAAAAATAAAATGAGGTTGTGACGCCATTTTGTTGATTACTCTCTTTCAGGGGCGGACTAACCCCGTCTGAGGCCCGGGGCGGAGTAGTTGCATGAGGCCCCCCCCCAGGTAAAAAAATTTTTATATATCACATTTTTTTTTTCATTATAAATTAGTGTGTATGCTTATTTAGTTTACATCTTGTAATTAATGTTTGAGTTAGACTTGCATAAACATAGAAAAATAAAATACTAAATATCAAAAGTACATGTAGTAGAATTTAGCAAAAAAAATCCTCGTGTCCTCGAGATAAAAGGTCGAATTGGGATAACAAAAGAAGCATAGCTTCTTTCCGTCTAAATAAAGTATGAAAGAAAAGAGGAATTTGTATCAAAAACAAAATAAAAATGGTACGAGCACTGATATTCTCTATTACTACCATTTGATAGATAGGTACAGGTTGAGGCAGATCATCTGCTCTAGATGTAAAACCTGATCATTCTTAAATTCATTATAAATTTCTACCAGATTATCTAGTACTACAGCCAGAGCGTCATCTCAAGCTTCCATCATGAACTTAGTTCCAATATAGATAATAATTTATTATCATGAGTTAGTTCCCCAGGACCCCCAGACCTACGTCATTTTAGTAAAGCTGAAATTTTGAAGATTAATAGTCTAATAAGTAGGTAAGAGTGTATGCGTACTTAGTAACTTAAAAGTGAGGCCCTTACAAAGATAGCGCCACTTTAAGGTACATGCTCACCTACGTTAAAGTAAAAACACTCGTATTTAAATATGTTTTTGAGAATAATGTAAAAAATATATATTACAACCAAATCCTTTACGTAGGCTTTGCTCTTGCCAGACGTCTTAGAGATTGTTTAAAATTGGGACAAAATACGCTATATTTCTTCTTCTTCTTCTTGGCATTAATCCCGGCTATTTCCAGGGTCTGCCTCCCTACTCAACCTACTCCATTTTGCACGGTCTTAAGTGCCTCGGTGGTGAGTCCATTGGCTCTCACGTCCTGCATCACAACATCCAACCAGCGCTTCCTTCGGTATTCGATAGGTCTAACTCCAGGGGCTGATATAGCATGGCACTTGCATCCGCGTAACGTGGCCAAATCTCAGGTGATGCTCTTGGAGTTTATCCGCTACGTCACGGACTTCAGGACTATTTTGCGGTCATACCGCGTTACGCCGCACATCCACTTTAGCATCTTCATTCCCGTGACGTGAAGCTCCTCAATGTGCCAAGATAGTGCTGGCCAGTATTCACTGCCGTATAAAATAACACGTTTGCTTTTGTATATCAGCCGTCACCTCTGCTAGGAAGTCAGTCTGCATCGGTCCATTCGGCTACCACCACTTGATCCGAGGCTTACGTTTCTCGGCTACTTTTTTCTTCGGGGTGGCGTTAAAATCCAGACGAAGACGATGTTGGGCCGTCAGGCTTCCGCTTTGAATTACTTTACAGTTAGTTACTCTGCCCATATGATACCGTCTGGTCAATAAGTAGTCAATTTGAGTTGAGTGGGACCCAATTTATACGTAATAAGGTGCTGAGGGTTTTTTTGGAAGAACGTATTTGCGACGGCCAGATCAGACCCAATATAGGTTCTCAGAATATTTTCCCCTCTGTATTACGAAGATCGTAACTAAAACCCCCATGAACACGTTCATACCCCGGGACCCGGGGCCCGAGGCCCGGGGCGGACCCACCCCCCCGCCGCTTCCCCCCACAAACCGTCACTGCTCTCTCTTAAAAAAAATTATATAATAATATATTATTCCTGTTTTATTAAAAAGATTATTTATTTAAATAAAGGTGCCTTTGTATATTATTCATTATGTTATGTGTTTTTCCCGTGAGCATACAATCCTAATCTAATCCTGGAAATAATATTCATAGTAATATCCATCGGTATGCGAGTCCGACTCACATTTGACCGATTTTATACTTAATAATACAAAGAACATACAAAGAATATATAAATAAAACAGAATATCGTCGTATTCAAATCGCAATATAATCTATATATCAAAAATCAAATTGCGTAAAAAAATGACTATTTCATTCATATTGGTGTCAATTAATCACTTTCAATTGTTTGACAGTAGATAAAATACGATCAAAGGATTTACGGCGGACTATGATCTATTCTACGGTTACTGAGGCTACATTTTATATATGTTAGAAACAATAACATTTGGGAAAAATATATGAGCATTTGCATTTTCAACAGTAACATATAAAGAGACATTATTTATAATGGTTCTCCGTTATCAGTTATCGAGATATTGCGCCGCCGTGCCAGAGCTGAATACTGAAAATAATTAATTGCCTTCATTCCAGTTGGAATCGAACCCACTATATTTACATTTAACTTGAGTCATATGTATAATATGCGTGTAAACTAATATAGTATTAACGACCTAACTTAATTTTCAGCCTTTCCAAGAGGTACACGAGGTAGGTGACCGTTAAAATTGACAGTTTTCGAAGATATAACAACCACCATTCTACGATAATTGTTTTCAACTTCATTCCTGGATATACGTTGAAATAGTTGTTTTGGTTGCTTAGTTTTTTTCACTATAAACCAATGTATTTTTTTTGGCTATGTAAAAATAAGGCACCATAGAGATGTTATATAAAAGAGTTTATAACACTTAAAGGACTTTCACACACTTAAAGGACTGGGATCACAATTACTGGCTCACCAGCAGCGCAGGAGCACGTTCGATCTGCACAGCTTCCGCGACAACACCCCCCCCACCTCTTCTGGTGTATATGAGACAATGCTACGTATAATAATAGTTGACGTTTCATTCCTTTTAAGACATGTTTTTAGCTTCATGCTCTATCGAGCTGTGTCTGGTGTGTGGTGGGGCGCACACCCTTATACTCAAAAACTGCTGTACAATGCTATAATTCGCAGTCATATTGACTATGGATTATTTGTGTTAGACCCCTTTAATAAATTACCTACTGAAAAATTAAACCGAATACAATATAAATGTCTTCGGATTATCCTAGGTGCAATGAAGTCTACTCCTACCAATGCATTGCAGGTGGAGTGTGTAGATCCTCCACTTCCTATCCGCCGACAATACCTTTCTGACCGATTTGTGAGTAAAATGTTGCAGCTGTCTTCCCATCCTCTACGGTCTAAGCTATCTAAGCTAGCTGACCTCATCCCTCAAGGCAAACCTTTACCATACCTGCTTGATAGCTTCCTTAGACTGACCTCTCTCCCTAATCCTTTGACTTGTTTTCCTTCTAATCCACTATTCCTTACACCGTATAATTCCCTAGTTCATTCTCCTTGTATTGTCACAAATCTTGGCCTAACCAAGGGAGATCCTGGCACCAACACAAAATTTAAAGAAATAGTCCAATTCAATTGGTCGAATCACCTCCTCATCTTCACTGATGCATCGAAGCTCTCGAAGGAGAGCTGTGTTGGTGCAGCCTGTTGGATACCAAAATTCAAAATTCTTCTACAATTTAAATGCCCTCCCGAATCATCTGTGTTCACAGGCGAGGCTGTTGCTTTGTTAGAAGCAGTCCTGTTTACACATTCCCACAATTTTAAACAGACGGTTATTTTTACTGACTCACTAAGCTGCTTAATGGCCTTAAAGGGAAGCCCATTTTATAGTAGATTGAGATCTTCAATTGTTTTAAGGATTCGTAAAGAATTGTACTCTTGTCATCTAAAGGGTTTGGATGTTACTTTGGTGTGGATTCCAGGACATTCTGGAATCAGTGGGAATGAATCTGCAGACTCCTGCGCTAAATCAGCTATTCAGTGTGGCACATTAGATCATTTCTCCAATTCCGCCCAAGATCTGATGTCCCTTGCGGATATTCATCTGCATAAGTCCTGGAATAATTTCTGGAATGAGTCAAAATCCCATAAAGGTAAGTATTACGCCTTTATTCAACCTGATATTCCTAGGAGACCTTGGTATTATTCTCAAAGGTTTATTGAACGGAGGATTATTACAACAATCTGTCGCTTACGTCTTGGGCATGCTTCTACTCCTGTACATCTAGCTAAGATCAGGGTCAGGGACCACTCTCTGTGCGAATGTGGCCTGGATGACGGCTCTCCTTCCCACATCCTTTTCTCTTGTCCTAAGTTAACTCGTCCCTTATATGATGTCCTTCCTCATAAAGTCCCTCGTCCTTTAAATGTTCAGTGTTTGTTAATGTTTGTGTTTAGTCCTTTATGTAAATTTTTATGTAAATATATTAAACTTAACAAAATAAAACTTTAAATTAACATCCATGTAAAATATTATTTATTACTAATCTAATGTGTTGTGTATATATTGTAAATTTGTATTTGTTTTGTTTTAGGTGAAGGCTGTACTTACACAGGATCTCTTTTTTTACATGTATTTTATAATTGTGTATATTTATCTTTTTTATTACCGTTCAATTTCCTTCGTGTGTTTTCCATACAACGTGACATTGGTGAAATGAATTGTGCTCAACTGGCACGCTCGAAACGCCATATATCGAGAAATCAATCAATTCATGCTCTATGTTACCCTAATGTATGTGACATTAGGGTAGACATTAAAATAAATAATAATTTGCTTGACTGGGGATCGAATTAAGAACAGTCGAGTTTCAATGATGGAATAACTTGATTTGTTTTGTTATTTATATGTGATTTTCCTTATATATAAAAAATCTAAAATATGTAAATAGGTATCTAAATTTATAACACAATTCAGTTTATGAAATAGTTAAGAGATTTATAGCATGCAAGGGATTATCTTTCCATTCATTAATTATTTAACGTTATACTAGTATCACAATTTTATAGTATTAAAATAATTACAATCAATTACTTGAATATTCATTTATAAATAATAACCAGTAATACCACATGAATAATATGTTATGTGAAAATTATGGAATAAAAGATAATAATCTGCCTTGCTTCAAACAATTTTGGTTGGTACTTTTCTAGGGGTTTTTATATTTATTTAATCGGTCAAAACAATAAAAGATAGATATTACTGAATTAATAATATTTAATTAGGTACGATAATTGGGCTTCCAAACATATATATCACATATAACATATTCAAAAAAGATTTATTTGTATTTGAATTAATACTACCTCCAAATCACTAGAAATGACGTTTGAAATATAATACAGTAGCCCCAATTACGTATCACATAAAATATACGAAACATGAAGTTAACAAAGCTTACTCCATTGCCTTTTATCGAGCATTTAGCGAGACCCCTTAAAGCGTATTTTCAACAATATATTTGCCCTCCTGACTCGGGTGGGTCTCTTTGTGTCTCACCTTTTCCACCGAACCAGAAGAATAATAATTCGTTTCTCTCAATCCGCTCGCATTTTTATATGTACGGTACTAAATCTTTCACAGTGTTTTTGAACGCGTAAAGCGGAAAAATCTCCATTGATATGGTAAGATTAATGTTTTTAGCGGTAGAAGGCTAAGATCTATTGCAGGAATGCACAAATGAAATTAAAATTGTTTGTTATTAACATATTTATTGCCAAAAATGGTGAATTTAAAGATTTTCTAAAAATCAGTTAGATAATTATTACATTAGTATAAAATATTTTTTTCGCCTTACGCTGTATTCCGCAAAGTTTTGATTTGATTTATGGGAACCTAGTGTAAAGTCACTCCGTTTCCGTTTATTCACTTTCGTGAACCACTTTTCGAATTCCGGAACTCAACGCCGCGCTGAATGTTTTCTCTCTTAAGCCCGGGGTTCGCAGTCCCAGCATTGCGAACTACAGGTTTGTAAGGAATGATAGGGCCACCAAAGGCGGCGGCACTATGATTTATTACAAAAAGAATTTACATTGTATACCGCTCGACCCTCCGTCTCTTGAAGCCGCCGAGGCGTCGGTGTGCCAGGTATTCCTCACAGGCCATCAGCCATTGATNCGTCGACATCCTCACAGGCAGCCACTTAGTGCTTGCATTTCTTCAGGGACAGAGTACCCTCTTCCCTACCCAACCGGTGTCGCTGTAAAAGCCAATAAGGCTAACAGCATTATCCACATGCTCGAAAAAAAAAAAAAAAAAAATGTTTTCTCTTTACTCTTGTAATGATGCAAAGATGTGTTTGTAGCTCACAGTTTCTTGCGGTATTATTAAATTATAGTTTAGTATTGTAACTGAATTTGTTAAGCTTAAAAGTAGCAGAGCTGTAATTGAGTAAATGGAATAACTTCGTTCTGTGGTTAATTATTCAAAGAAGATCTAACGTTTGATTGATACGATTAAGACGGTCCCAGAATTAATATGCTATATAACATACTTAGTACTAGTTTTAATTAACTTTAAATTTTTAATTAAAATGATTTAATTTGATTTTTAATGAAAGGTTTTAACCTGTCATGATACTTTAATATTTGGTTAAAAATCACATGGCATGTGTAGATTTCGTAAACAATAGTAGTTTTTATTATTATTTGATATATGAAATTGATTAATGACGATACATAGGAAAATAATTAAAATGAGTAAAAACTTGTTATTTGGCAATAAATAAAAACTTATATTTAAAAAATCTCGGTAACTTTTTATAAAAAAATATTTTATTCAACGAAATATTTTTAATTTAAACATTTTCGTTTCCCAAAATAAAACACAGGGTTGAATCCCACCAATCAGTGCAAGTCTGTCATAATCTCTCGAAAATTGATTGCAAACTAGGGAACGGCCAATTGTGACGCTAAAAATAAAAAAAAAAACTCTTAAGGTTATTTAATAAAGTAAACTTCCATTTTGTATTGTAATATTATTTATCGCTAGGATATCTGATGTGATAGATGCGTGAAGATAAAAAACATAAATAAATCTACTTGATTTGCTTTCGACAAATGATAACACATTCAGAATTGTACCTCCTGGCTACCGTCTCTATGATATACGGCTAGTAGTGAATTTAGGCTTAGATTTGTGCTACAAATGCTTGCTATCTATATATATATATATATATATATATATTCGACTATTCGACTTTTAAGGGGTTGTTTTTGGGGTTGAAAGTTTGTATGAAACTTCGTTACTACAAATGCTAGGAATATTGAAAATGTTGTATGGACGTCATTTATAGGACGGACAGAAGATAGAAATTAATAATAACGTAGTTCACGCGGGCTAAGCCGCGGGCGGGCCGCTTGTATATTATATATCCATTTATATTTTGGTTTAAAGTAAACTTTTTTTGTTTTAAGATTTATAGGTAGATTTGGTTTCATATTAATTATGAAAGTTCTGTATTAACGATAAAAAAAAGATATAATCTTGAAACGTGTTTGTGTAAGTTTTTTTTTCATTTAACAAGATAAGATGAATAAAAATTAAAATTTAATAAAAAGAAAAAAAAAATGAACCGACAAACACCAATAAGCAAAAAAAAAAAAATAAAAGTGCAGAAAGGTTCATTAATTTTAAATAGCTGCTAAAGTGTAAAGCGAGTGTAACAACGGGAATACAGTGTATACGCTTGTAGTCAACACCACCTATGTTCAATGCAATACCCTATCTCCCTTTGTCCCCGCGGGGCGCGGTAGTGTTTGCGGTTTCGGTGGAATAGGTATAAATTGTTTAGTGGCAATGAAATTACATCACTCGGGTTTATGCGTATTTCAAAGCTCATCGAGTGGCAAGCATCGACTGTTAGAAATTAAATATGCCGTTGACAAGGGGGTAGGTGTAGGAGTAGATATCCTCACCGGTTCAGTCGACGGCAGCGAGCACTTTCATATGAATATACTAAATACGAATTCTTGTTATAAGATATATAAATTCTATTAAATGTATGTATTTAAATGATAAATAAATAAATTACAATATTGAAATAAATAAACGATACATATTAAATAAACTATAGATATAGGGAACTACCCTACAATTGTAATCGTATTTTTAAGTTGTTTTATTTAAGTTTTTTATTGATATTGATATCTAATAAGTATTGGTACCTAAGTATAAGTATTGATTTTAGAATAAAAGAAAAAATAGAAACAAGATAATTTAAATTATAATAAATCATGTATATACACATATATGGGGAGAATAAGGAAAGTTGAAAATAAAATAAATAAAAACATAACGAACGAAATAAATGAATAACAGATTTCGAGGAAAGTACTCGTACTTAGAGGCTGATTTGGATGTCTGTTTCTAAACAGAATAATACGCCAAAATGGTCCAAATATGAGCAGGATTTTTTAATACTTATTTATTCTTCTTTAGTGACTTAAGTATGAAATTATTTTGTTTTGTATTCATTTTCATGTTGGAAAAATATTTTTGAAGACAGTCGCCACAATATTTAAAAAATAACAATAAATATACAATTCTTATGAATCCACAGTTGTATATTCTCTATTGCATGTATGTATGTATATGCAACTATAGCTGGATGTTACATCGTAGTTGAGTGGAATTTATTAAATTTTGTGCAAAAAAACCAATACAACCTGCGTTATGTTCAAAACTTTTTTTATCACCACATTTAAATATACCTGAGAGACAGGCATGGCAAATCAATTAATTGTTCTTCTGTTTTAGAACCATTACACTTTTTTTATTGAAATACCATAATACCTTAAAATATAATATTTACAATGTTACTTGTATATTTTTTATTGAAAACGAAATATTTATATTCATTCAATGAAAGCTTCCGCTATATTTGTATAAATTTTGCTGGCAAATTATCAATATTTTAATCAAAGTTGTTGATATTCTAAAAATATTAGAAAAGTGAAACATTACGGAATAAACATTTGAACGTATTTTACTGCTTATTTTATCAAAGCATTAGCCGAGCTCTTCGCCCATTTTTTAGGGTTCTAAAGATATTTTAGCTTTCGGATTATCAGGGCTATGATGGATGGCGGCCGTCATTTGCAGTCCCTTTTTTTACTCTCTGCTTTTATTTTTTACGATCTGTATATCAAAATTGTACTTAATCAGCTAGGAATATGCTGTTTTATTAAAAAAAATATGATATTTTCAAAATTTATATACATTTTATTATGTCATGTTCTTAACAAATATTCCTTTATATTTATTGTAATATTAATAAAATGGAATCGAAACTTAGTAGATGACATATTAGTAACTGTATATTTATATTTTAAAAGTATATAAAATATATCAAATTTATTATATATATATATATAATATATGTATATTTACATAAGTATGTAAAAGTAAAAAAAAATACACTAAAAAGGCAATTCAGAAGCCACGTTACGTAAGAAATACACATATAAGAAAAGCTCCTTGAATAGTAATGTGAAACTTTTGTCAAGTCACTTACTGCAATAAAAATACCACAAAAGGAACTTGAAGAATGTGTAATTTGGGTACCCTCTATCAAACAAGTGAATATTGGCTTGAAAGATTCATACTGTTTTTCCAACTATGGCTGAAATTAAGTCTCGTTTTGAATTGTATTTTTTTCGTATCGACGACGACAAGATTAGCCGTTGCCTTTGCTACGGTAATAAGGAACAGATACACCAAATGAGAAGAAGGTTTAAATACATCTGTTTTTACTTCTCGTTATTCTTTTCGTTGATCTTCAATGATGAGCTTGGTACGGAAATCTCAGTGCGCAAGTTTGGGGTTAGACTAGGGTTCATCAGGTATACCTGCGAAATAAATTGTAGCCTACGAGTATATGTTGCTGAGGATTAATAGTTACTCTATAAATAAATTGTCATTGACATACTAAATAAATTAGACGAAAAATCTTGGCTCTTGGAGAGAATACGTGAAAAGGACTACAAACTAACAATAGCGAGTCACGTGGCCTCAATACGTGTTATATTTCCGTTGAACTAAAAGTACTCGTACGGTCCAAAAAATAGTTTAGTTCGTGGAAAAAGTTCCTATTTAAAAGTTCCGGTATTTGAGATGTGAAAAGTGCAAATTTCTACGTTTTTCTTTGTATATATAAACTTTAGTAACAAATCAACAAAGTGCTAAAAAAATTATAAGCAAAACTTTTATAAATTAAGTGCTTAAAGTGAATATTGTGCTACTGGAAGTTCTTTGTCTATAAAAGTGATAGTTAGCCGTTGGACGAGTCAAAGCTTGACCTTTGAACATAACTATTCTGTAGTATGAGCCTTATTGTCAAGCCTACAGACGTAGCGCAACGCCTTCATAACGAGACTTAACGACCGGCTAGACACCTGATGTGCGTTCCAATCCCACTGAGATTATAGATTATTATAATTTTTTTTTTGTTGTTTGTAATTTTTTATTATATTATTATTTTCACTTTTGTCTGATTTAATACATAAGTTCTATCGCCAAAATGCCACTGAAAACAACTCCGGGTAAATCATCCTTGTCGTCACCACCTTTGCTTGATATCCCGGAAGCAAGATGGCCAACGTTCAATCCGAAGTAGCTACCCCGATTATGAAACTTCGACAAAAACGTAGGCGTTCGCCTTCAGACGAAATTGGTGAAAAACTATCCTCCTTTATTAGTGAATTTAAAGAACTTCTTGAAGTTCTTAAAACTGAACAAAATCATAAATTGGAAAATTTATCTGCAGCAGTTGACGAAATAAAACGGCAAAACCGCGAAATTCAAACATCAGTTGAGTTCCTATCACAAAAATACGACTCCGTCATTACACAGTTGGACAAATTAGAGAAGGAAAGACAACAGAATCTTCTTCGGATACAATTGCTGGAAACCAGAATAGAAAATTACGAGCGTTTGTCGAGGTCTACCTGCATAGAAATAAAAAATATTCCTACAGTGCCTTCTGAAACGAAAGACAAATTACTTAATACTGTTATCTCGGTAGGTAACAGTTTGAATGTTTCCATTAAGTCACATGAAATTAAGGACGTATTTCGTGTCAATTCACGCGACGCAGCAAATCGCACCGTTTTAGTTGATTTTATGGGAGTAATTATGAAGGAGAAGGTCATTCAAATGTTCAGAAAGAGCAACCGAGAGAACAACAGATTAACAACTGACAAATTGAAGTTACCAGGACCTTCCAAACCAGTATTTATATCGGAGAGTCTGACACCAAAATTGAAAAGGCTTTTCTTTCTTGCACGAGACTTTGCCAAGTTGAATAATTACAACCATTGCTGGATTTCTAATGGCAAGATATTATTAAGAAAAAAAGGAGGAGAGAGATATATAATGGTTAAGAATGAAACTGATCTATCAAATATACCAAAACAATGACCAGATAATTGTGAATTATATAATGTTTACTTTATAATGTTTTTGAATTTATTTTTATATAACTTAATGCTCATTGATTTTAATTATGAATATTATATATTTTTAATTTATTGGTGGCCATTAGCCACTCATGCTGTTCAACAACAATTTACATAACTAGATTATAACAAATACACGCCATACACATATATCGTTAATTTACAATCTTGAAAGCTTCAGGGTCTTAGCTAGTTTGTGTTGTTATAATTTACTAGTAAATATTAGACAATTGTTCATTACTCCTACTAACATAATGAATACTCCTACTAATAAAATATGACCAGAAACTCTAAGATGTGTTATATTGTACTTTGTTTATGTCAAATTAAACAATAGTGGTGGAAAATATTTTGACATCTCACTCTCAGCTTTGTTCCCCTGAGCAATATGACCAATTTTTACAATATACGAATGGAATAAAGATCTTTCACGTTAACATACGTAGCATAAGCTGTAACTTTGACTCACTCTTGCTTTTGCTAAAAAGAATAAGTTTCTAGGTTGATAACTTGGTGCTTTCTGAGTGTTGGTTGAGTAAAGTTTCCGTGTTACCAGCACTGTCAGGTTTCAATTCCTTTATGACAGGTCATACTAATCGAAATGATGGTGTTGTTGTATATATTAGAAATAATGTATATTACGAAGTTACTGAACCTAACACTAGGGAGGCAAATTGCCTTCAAACTGTTCTTTCTTCGAAATTTGTTATTTTTGCTCTATATCGTTCCACTTCGTATAAGTGCATCAATACTTTTTTATATAGCCTGGATAACATTTTGACTTCATTAACCAAATTTAAAACATCGGTTATTATAGGTGATATCAATATTAATATAAGTAGCCCAACACCTGACTCACGTACGGACGAGTACTTAAACCTGTGTGCAACACATGGTCTGGTACCAACTCACTCCTTTCCCACTAGAAATGATAACTGTCTAGATCATATAATCTTCAGAAGTCATAAAAGTTCAGCTACAAATGTATTGGATGTGCCATTTACTGACCATTGTCCTGTTTGCATTTGCTGTGAAAATACGGACTTTATATACAGATGTGACAGCAAATTCCGTCACATATGTAGATGAACTGCTGTTATTAGTACTATCAAAAAACTCGAATTCACTGATATTTTAAGCAGCAATGATCCAGAATAAGCGGCTGAGAGACTGGTGTCCACTCTGTCCTCCATCATTTAAAATCATACATGCACCAGGCTATCTTCATGTAGGAAGCGAATTCTAAAACCTTGGATAACCCCCGTTTTACTCCGTTGTATTCGAAACCGAGACAAACTATACAAAAAAACAAAGAAATAGCCTAATAACGCCACTGCCAAAATAACTTATACACGCTACAAAAAATTCTGTAATAATCTATTAAAGAAAATAAAAACTAATTACGAGAGTAATGAATTTTACAAGGCTAACAAAAATAGGAAAAGAACTTGGAATGTCATTAATGCCAGGAAGAAGAAGATCCGGTTCGGTAAAATTTAAACCGAATAGTATTCGGTATTCGGTTATTCGGTCAAACCACTATTCGGCGCATCTCTAATAATTATGCAATTAAATTTGATCTATCTTTTGAAACGACGCTTGTGAGGCGGGCGTTAATAAATAACTGCGACACAGTATCATACTACTGTAGTTATTACCGTTGTAAACTGTTTTTGTTATGGAATACAAAGTTTTTGAAATAAATAAATATTATTATTTATTAAACTTGAACATTGAAATGGTACTTAATTACTATAAACTTAATTACTATAAACTTTTAATTAAACAGACGAAATATACAAATACCTAATTCTCATAAAAATAATATGTTATAGTAAAAATTTACTTAGGAACAAGTACACGTCGAACAGACACATTATTTTAATACTAAATTTAAATTTACTTTCAGTTTATTACCTCGTAGAAATATTAGGTTAAAAAAATATATTTTTTCAGTATACTTTCATATTTCCTTAATGCAATAAAATTATTTACCCCAAAGTCCTTCTCTCAAGAGCTATCTCTTAACCGCGAAGCGACCAACCATTGTACACGAAATAAAAAATTCGCTGACTGAAGAGTACTTTTCGTGGTCAAATTATGCTGTTAAATATAAATTTTAGATGCCCCTAATTTTTATGTTATAAGGAGTAAAGTACATTTTAATTGTATACTAAATCAGGAAGCAGTTATATTAATGTTTAATTTTACTTCTGGCATGTTTTATGACAGGGAACGAAGATTGGTAGCTCGGCAACCTTTAGTAGTATTTTTGTTGTAGCAAGTTTTGCGCGCGTAATGGATAAAAATCATGTAATTAAAATAATAAGTCTAAGTCTAAGCTGTTGACGTATCATGAAATATAATATGTACGGGTTTGAATTTTAAAATATTTTACCCTATATGCTCCCGAAAAACAGTGCAATTACTTCCGCTGTCTAAATAAACCAATAGAATCGTAGTTCATATAGGAAACACCGTTGCCATTATATATTACGTATAATTTTTTTAGAACAAATCTTAAACTAAACCAGTATTTTTTATTTTATTATATCTTACTGAATAATGCACATGCGTGTTTCGAGTCGGCATACAGTATTTATTCTTTCTGTATTGAAATAAGGCTTAAATGGATTTATAGAAACTTGAAACTTGGCACTACTCTCCATACAGATTAATACGAATGTATGAGAATTTTGTATAAGCACTGGTACTCCGAGGCGTAGACTAGAAAAATTGCACGTTACACATGTTAGGCGTGACATCATTAATGTTGCTTTGAAACTTCATGGGTCTTGAGTGCACGCTCTGTGGACGCAATATGCAGACAATTTTTAGCTGGGAATTCAACAGAGTTGTACTAACTCGAAAAGATTTTTTTAAGCTACACTCTATTTTTCAGGCAGAAGGAATCTGGGAACTAAGTGTTAAAACACTCCGTTCCCGTTAAGACACTTCCTTTCTTCACTTTCTGCCGAATGAGTGAATAAAGTATTGCTACATTTTGTAAGTTTAAATATTAAACAACTTTGGTTTGGCCATGTGAGATGCGATTAATTTTATTGTAAGCAAAAATTTTTAAGAAAAGTCAAGTAATTATACAAAATACAGTGACGAAATAATTTGGATGTAGTGATTCTCTCTTTTGTATTACATTCATAAAATATTCTTTTACACACAGGACTTTCTGAATTAAAACCCAGCAGCGAACCCTATTTAAATGAATAAACTTTTACTCAAACCACCTAATGCCAAACCAAAAGCGTCAAAGGAGTTTTTACTTTTCAGGCTTTCTTTAAATTCGGTAAGTGAATTATTTTGGGCGAAATTTCGAGCGTAGCTTTGAGAATTGTCAAATAATTGGAATTAGTTAAAGATAAAAAAAATACAATTTGGTATAAATTACAGAAAGTAAGAAGGCCTAATTGATTTGCTTAGTTTTTAGTGTGAATAGAAATTTCATGGTTTATCCCGTATGGTAGGGTAGGCCGAGAGATTCTACTGCCAAGACTCCATTCTAAGTTTTCCACCCTAGTTCGAGGTTGCGGGTTACGCTGCGTTTTGTCGTATGAAAATAAATGTCGTAGTTATCGTCGTGACACTGAAGGAAATGAATTATTATCTATTAATATTTTCATTTCTTCGCTCTAGCACCAAAGCAGATCCGCCAAGCAATACGCAAAAATATCGGCTCAAAAAATTCGGTGCCTACCCCGCTATGTGCGGGATACAACAGGAAGCTGCTTTATTTATCTTTTATTAATGAAACATTGTCACTATTTTAAAAACATTAATTATTAACAAAAACACTACTATTTTTAAAACCTTTACCCTCAGCCATTTATGGCCGCTCTATTAGAGTTAAAATTATGATACTTTGATCTTATATTTAAATGGTAGTTTTATTTGTATTTATCAAGAATCTCACGTGTACGGGTGTACTTATTCATTCAGCATTTCGTGATGGCAATAAACTGGAGGTATTGCGATTAAAGTCGTTATATTTGCGGAATACAAATGTCCTTATTTCACTCTCTCTTGTCAGGGACTGAGCGCGCTATGATTTTACTTTGAAGATGATAATACAATCGGATAATAATATAGTTATTTTTTTACCAAATACATAGTTGAATTCGGAATAACGGCATTGTCACTGGCTGCCATAATACTAATATCTACATAATAGGTTTTTTGTAGTTATAATAAAAAGGTAGACAACGAAACATTTGGGTGAGAACGTATTATTTTTTTATTTCCATTATTATTCACAGAGAAGTTAATACTTAAGAAGAAGATTTATAGGTAACCACTCCGCTCTCCATTCTCCGCGCGATGTGTTACGAGTATGTTGCAGTACTTTAGTATGTACACCTTGTCACATATCATAAAAGTTGTATAATATAAGAAAAACAAAATAATCATATTTATACATGGTTCTTTATTTGGATAAAATTCAATATAAACCGTACCTTATTTGGCAATTTCTAAAAGCCAGTTCCGACCACGTGTTAGCCGAAGCTTTGAGGTAATGAAAGTGGGTAAACATTTCTCTTGGTGTACAGTCAAAACCTTTAATGGATTCTCATATAACGTCTATGTTTTAGATGTATGTTGGTATGTAAAATTGTTTGGCAAAATTAAGAGCATTATTATTGCGTGTTAAGTGGCGAAACTTAACGCCGCGCGTTTCTTTTTTTTTCTGGTAACAAGGTTACCAGAACGAAGAAATGAAAATAATAATAATTCTTATTCCCAAATGGGGATCGAAACCACAATTATTTAATTAATCAATTATTATTTAGTTTTATTTCATGTTTAGTCGCAGATCTTCTTGTGAATGGATGAAAGCCTAATTAAATACATAACTTTTCTACAAAAGAATGAAGAATAAAATTCATAAAAATATGCCAAGTTTCTTTGAGACATACTCAAATTCAACAAAAAATATATTCTTAGATGATTCCCAAGCCACTAATTATTCTACTTGTACATTTTATATTATAGTATACCTATGTAGACATACGTAGAATAGCTAACAAGCTGCCTGTAGTGTTACACTGCTTATGCACTACCAATCTGGTTAATCTTTGCGGTATCTAAAGCGTCTGAACCTCGAAGGAATATAGTCATACGTGTAATCCTCAGCACGCTAATAATATACGTACTGCAATGGTTTTACATATTATGCAATATTAAATTGTAATGTTTAATTAAATTAAAAATTGAAATTAGCTTCACGCTGTATCCCGCACACACCAGGGTAGGCAAAGGGAACCTAGTGTTAAGACACTCTGTTCTTTACTTTCTACTGAATTCTGTAGGCATTGCGTCTTGAGTGGCAGAACTCAACGCCTCGACACCAGAGGGAAGAAATGGCAACGCAAACGCAAATAAACGCAAATAAATATTTCACTTCATACACACTTCATGTACACTTCATATACACTTCATGTGGGAATCGAACCCACAATCGTCGCGTTACACTCACACCCTTGTGCCGCTGCGCCACAATGGTGTCAAATTAGATCGTATTGCAAAATCAAAGTTAAATGTTATAATTTGTAATAATTTTAAAAATATTTAATTTTACATATTACGATTTATCTTTACCATACATATTGGAAATATTCAGCTGGGAACCCTTAATCATGTTTGCCCTGGAATGTGAAAAATAGTCAAAAGTATATTCAGTTAGAGAATCGCAATTAAAGTGAAAACCGGAGGGGCCGTTACTTCTAACAATGCGTAGAAGATATTTAGTTAGATTATTTTGTTATTATTATTACAATCTTCGGTAGTATAGTGGTTAGTATCCCCGCCTGTCACGCGGGAGACCGGGGTTCGATTCCCCGCCGGAGAGTTTCTTTTTAGCTTTTTCATACGTATTTGTTTTTTTAAAATTGAATTATATTTTATTATTTATTAGAATTAATAAATCTTAAAATATATATTTTTAAATTTTGTTACATATAATATACCCGTAGTATGCGTTTGTTTTATTGAGCGATAATGTCGTCTTACCACGTTTTTATTCGTCGGTTTACGTCCGTTCATTCAAGTATTGTTAAATAAATTGTATTATTTAATATTAATTTAATAATTTTTCATATTTTATGAATGCATAAATGATTCCTTTTGCTCACAACATCGCGCAGCTCATGACATCACGCACAAACAGTTTGTTCAAATTAAATTAATTATGTAACGTATAACTTATGTATACAATTTATTTAGTAATCCAATTTGTTCGCAATCAAATAAAGCTCACAGTCCTATTATCGGATACTTCGGACAATTTACGGCTTATTAAATATAATTACCGAAGTTTTCACATTAATATTATGAACAAGCTGTGACTTAGCGACTACTTCATTATTCTTCATTTTAAGTAAGGCAAACTTTATAATGTGTATAAATTAATATGTTCGCGGAGTAGAGTCCAAAAAGATAGAGGATAAATTTATAACTTAACTTCGTATAAAGTTTCGCACGTTACAAATTTTATTATGATATATATTTGATATACTCGTTAATAGTTATTACTTATTTTGTAACAGACAAATTTTGCAAGTTGAAATAATATAATATATAGAAATACTAAAAGTTATTACATTCAAAATATTGCATTCTTTTGAATGATTGATTATTTAGTTAGGAAGGTAATTATTGCATAAAAATATGCTGAGTGTTAACCATAAAACAATTTGAAAGGAAGTTATATTTAAAATAGAAGAAGAAGTTTAAAAATCAAGCAAACTGAATTCGTTTCTAATTATCTTTCCCTACAAGTCAATTCATTAAAGAAGAGTTAAAAATTTAAAAGTCTGTAAGCATAATATTAATATGTACAAAGTATAAAAAGTAGCGCTTCTTTTTTATTATATTAAAGTCCACGTATTATTAGACATTAGGTACGTGCATCCTCCCCAACAAACTAAGCTGAAGTTCACATGAAGTATACGTTTACTACAACTTTTGTAGGTAACACCTCTACGAGAAGTTTTTAAAAACCCAATACTTTTAGCTAATAAATGGTATTAAAGAGAAAGAAAAAAGAAAGAAGTAGTAGAAAAGTTAATATGTTAGCTAGAGATTTTAAAGGAACTCTGCATTATTTTTTTTAAGCTTCACGCTGTATCCCTCATATAGCAGGTTAGTAAGAGGGAACCACAGGTAAGTGTTACAACACTCCGTTTCCCCACTTTCCGACCAATTTATCCAGACATCGCGTGTTTTGTGGCCGAACTCAGTTCGTGCTTAGTCTTGTTAACAGAATTCCAACCCAAACTAAATTGTTTATAGTTAGACGCCTTGCTGCTGCTCCACGATAGCATTTATATTAATGAAAAATATAAAAAATAGGCAAAATGAGATATTATGAAATTGCTACAATCAATATTTTAAAAGCAAAAGATGTTCCGTTAATTTCACGCTTCGTGCTACGTATCCTGCTACGTGCAAGATACAGCGTGAAACAATAAAAAATAAATGTATTATCTGTAAAAACATTTTTTTTTCAAAGCCTTTTGTACCTCTACTACCGTGAGTAACTGATTGTAACATTTGTGTTTTATTTTCTGGTTGAAATATTTTCCACATGTTGTAAGATTGTCGTACATCGCGGAGTTTTATGGCTTACAATACTATGTTCAAACAATATATTTTTACACAATTCGGTGAAATAAATTCGAATTTATTTATACCAAGAAATGTTTATTTATGAGGAAGAAACATTTTGAATATTTTTTTTATACGAAGATAAATTTTAAATTCTTCACTCAGTTCTAATATCAAATCGTTGCTTTCTTTAGGTAGTAAAAAAATTTCATGAATAATGTAGATATTCACAATGGAACTTCGATTTTCAGCGCTCCGCTCGTACTAATTGCCACTCATATGCCACAACAGTTGGTTTATTAATCGTTATTTATGAAGAAATTTCGAATAAATTTTAGGCTTATACCTATCAATAGATTAATAAACTTCGAAATTTTTAAATAAATGAAATTGTTATAAATTTATATTGTACAATAATATGTACTGGAATTAATATTGTTATGTAGCATTTTTATTCCGAGTTCATTTAAGAGGATTAACTGCATACGCTTTTATTCACTTTTTCAAATAGCTTACCTAAAATGTATAAACACTATAAATATTTATACATCAAATATCATCATACTAGTCATATATAAAACTGAGCTTCTATAGAGTGTTATCTTAGAAACCTTCGTAAATAAATAAGCACCTGAGTAAGACAAACGTACGCTTGACCGAGTTTCTTCAGAGTTCAGACGACTCGGGTATCATTCACTTGTGTTCACGTTTTTGAATTATTTTCGGACAATAGAAATTGTATCAAATATTCAGTTCCTTTACATATTTATTCTAGCTTCAAATTTCAACGTGAAATTCTAGTTACATTTTCAAATAATGTAAAATTATATTATTATGACGAAAATATAAATTTAAGGCCTCTAGATAGCCTTTTATAAAGGATAACATACATAATCTATTAAGCTTTATATAAATATTGCTATAGCTTACTGGCTTCGTTTAAGTTTGCGTTTAGTGTAATTTCCGTTATTTTCCCCGCGTTGTTAGTGCCGACTATTTCCTATATTTTTCATAGCCGTTCTCAGTTCAGTTTATTATGAAAATAAATCGATAAGGCAGCTTCTGCCTTGCCGACTAGGTATATGATATGGGGGATATATATAAAACTGTTATATTTGCCATATTCATATATGTACATACTTGTGCCCTTACAGCAATTCTAAGTTCTAAATTAATTAATTTCTTTTACTCTGTACTATATTGTAAGGACCTTAATAATGCTACTAATACAAGAAAAATTGTATGAATATTTTTTATAATGTATATAGTAGAAAAATTATCAATACTGTGTTACAAGTTATAATTATCGTTGCCTTCCAAATTTTTTTTGCATATAAAGTGGGGCTGGCGAGCGAAATAAGGAATTTTCCATAAAATTTTAACTTATGAGTTATTTATTATTAAAATTAAAAGTATAAATGTTAAGTATTTTACTAGTGTATGTTAATATGTTTATTAATTAAGAAATATGCAGGAGAAACGAAGAAATTATATATTTCTAAGCCTTTCTCGAAGTGGGATTTGAGGATTTGGGATTTCATGACAGCCAATATAGTTTTGTTATTGCGAAAATATTATTTTAGAAAAAATATTATTTCCATATAGATACGCAAATAAAAGTTCCATGCAAATTGTAAAATGTCATCACGTTGTCGAGTTTCAATATCAGTATATTTAATAATGTTTAAGTGCATCCCGCTTTTATTTGTGTAGAAACATTCGCCATTGTTTTCTTGGTATTTAATTTTCCTTTAAAACTGCATTATATTTGAGATATTTTATTTATTAAATTAAAATTTTATAAATAAAAACACAATTGGAATTTATGATAAACTCCAATTTAGTTTTTATAAATTAGACTAGCGGTTCGTCCGCGGCTTCGCTCGCTTAAATTTCATGATTATTCAAGGATACAATAATAACTTCATTTCATTCAACACTGACCACGCAGAACAACTATTCCTAAACCATTATATTCATATGTCTTAAAGTTTAGCTTGGCTGTTGAGGTCCATATCAGTTGCTCTAGATTTTCATTTTTATTATCTGTATGGTTACCTGCTGTCAAATTTTCAATAGCACAGTAAGTCATAAACTTAAATACCATCCACACCATCTGGATACGTGGCACTCCACTACTGAGCGGTTTCGTAGGAACTTCGTTCCATGCGTCACGCAACTGTGGAATGGCCTATTTGCGGTAATGCTTCTAGGTCGATACGACTCCACCTCGAAGGCCGCCGACGCATCTGTAGTTACCCTGAACAGTTCCACGGAGTCGTAACGGGTGGTGGTGATTAGTTTACCATCAGGTGACCTGTACACTTATTTGCCTTATCTTTTTTCACGTTTTAAGCTGCACTGGCTTGTAATGAATAGTTTACCGACATCAATTTTTTGTCTCTTACCCTTGCTGTAAGGGAAATCTTGTAAGTGATAAGTGTTCTGTAAGTGATATAACCCTTGGGATATTAACCCTTAACATAAAATTAATCTTCTTGGTATCTACTATGATCTATCCGGTAGCTTTATGAAAATTAAATTAGGTAAATTTAAACTAAACGGCTGTCCATGAGCTTATTACTATACATTTTTTTCAGTATTTTTGGAATATTATAAATTGTAAGATTTAAACTTTAGTTTCTGAGGAAGGAAATTATACATATTATGAAAGTATTACTTATATTAGTACCTAAATACACTACATAAATATTAAATTCGTATAGTTCAAGTAATAGAATAATAAAGTATAAATAATTCGTATATGCCATACGGGTGAAGCCGATCGGCGACAATGGAAAATATTATTTTTTTCAGAAGAATTGTAAGTTCTAACTTGTTATCAAATTTTATAATTTTATGTCAAAAAGAAGTATTCTATATAATCAATAGGATTATTATTCATAGGATTGCTCACGGTGCAAATTACATTCAAAGTAACAAAAACACAGCATAGACCTTCAACGTTGACTTAGAAGTTTATTTTTTTTGTGCTTCAAGGTACTTTTTAAAACATTTTGTTCCACATTTTTTAAACATTTTCTATCTTGGACTTTTACTTAGAACTTTTGAAGGAGACCAGTTATTTGTCACATGTAATTTTTGCATAGCTTTACGCGGCTGACGCATGAGCGCTTTAAAGCTTGCAACATATTTTTATTGTTTCTTCACTCCGACTGGCTATATCGTGATGAAATATAGCCTAAGCATTATTAATCACTAATTATGCAATTTTAATCCGTACTTTCTGAGATTACCGCGTCAACTTAACAATCTCTTTAGTTTTATAATAATTGTAGAAATATAAGTTGTATAAAATAATTTCTGAATATAAGTTTAACACTAGAAGCGCCGCCGTTTTATTTTTGTCCCAAACGCAAGTTTGATTGTATATAACTTTTTTAACCGACTTCAAAAAGAAGGAGGTTATCAATTTGACTGTTTTTTTTTTATTTGTTAATGTATGTAGATGAAACTTTTTAACTATTACCAAATTTTACACCTTTATTTAATTAAAAATATAAATAATTTTATAGCAGTCATACTTTTTGAAAAAAAAAAAAGATTTACCTAGAACTGCCGCTGGGTCATTTTTGTCCCGCCATTATTATTTTATTATTTAAGGTATAATTGGATATATTTTCATGCCTCGGGGACGAGGTGGAGGTGAAAGGGAATCAAATTAATAAGGTACTTTCAGTTAACTTAGAATTATGAAATTTGGCAGCTAGCATCTTCATGTAGTACTAGTACAGGAAAAAATCTAAAAACTATACATTTATGTATAAATCTTAAAAAATAATAGCCTGAAAAGTGGGGTAAAATTGGTGGCAATACTAAATTTTGCCGCTAGTTCAAGTGAGGTATCAGATGAAAGGATGACTTAACTAGGCTTAAATTTCAGAAAACCACTCGATACCAAATTTGGGCAATTGTAGGGTAGGTAGAGGGAACCTGGGAACCTAGTGCTATGCACTCCGCTGGCATTTTTCGCCAAATTCTGGAGGCACTACCACGCAATGTTATAAATCATCTGTGATGTATCACTGATGAAGAATATATTAATGCATTACTTGGCCTAATAATAATATTAACTAATTTCAATAACTTATAATTTTTTTAAGAGTTATTCCGTTAGTTGTCATGACCTTAGAACGTATTTAAAATATTTGATTCTTTCTTTGTGTTTTGTTTTTTGGTACTTTTATGTTTGTTAAAAAATAAAAATTGATTATTAAATATGGTCTACATATTTTATGAATTATTTTAATAATATTTTTTTTATATTATACCAACAATCAACATAATAAGTAGAATGGGACAAATTTCTCACGACGGCGATTCAAGGGGGGTCTCAATCTTCGGCACTTCTAGTGTTAATTAGGAGGGAATTAAAAAAGATGTGGGACACAACATTTTGTTTTAATTCCCTTCCCACATCTTCCCACGTAATAAATACGTAGAATAAGATATTTTAAGAGGTCTCATTATATATGTATATCTTATAAAGTTTCGCTGAGTGACTGGGGTTCCACATAATATCCAATTATTTTTTTATGTCTATAGAAAATGCTCATCATGTTCAATAACTTTTCTTAAAGCGTTGTATTGATATCTCTTATAGATTAGACGGGCTGTTAGGGTTTCACATCAGATATTCCGACCATCAAAATTTATTATAGCCTATATGTAGGCGAAGACTAATAGGTATGCAACAAAATAAGTTTCATTTAAATCCGTCCAGTAGTTTTTGCGTTTAAGATGAACAACAGACAGACAAGAATTCCAAAAATCATATTCAGATATTAATGTACATGTACAGATTTTACCTCCCTTACAGTTTTATTATATATATATATATTAGTGTAGATTAAACAAAGTGAGTTAAGAAAGAAAAAAAATGTTTTTTTTGTTAGAAAGATTGAATTACTTTTTTTCTACTATATAATTTTGTTACAATTAAATCCTCACTTTGCCATTGTAGTAAAAGCATCTAACTGTAAGAAGATTATGAATTCTATTACCTCCCAGGGGCAAGAATTATTTTCATTTTTCTGCTCTAGTAGATCAGAGTGCAGCGTTGAGTTTCGCCTCAAAGCGTTATGTCTCAGACGAAAATTACAGCAATAACAGATTGTACTGGTATTAGGATGCTAGTACCTAACCTGCTATATAGGAGATTCGTGAAATAATATATAAATTTAATTGATACTGTTGTATTATTATTATATATTTTATACTATCAATTATATTGGCATACATATTCTGAGATTTGAAGCTGTTCGTGATCAATATTTGTATTTGCCTTGCTGTTACCACATGTTCTGTTATTGTAACGGAACGTAAACTGTAATTTAATCAGTTTAGCTATGTGTGATAAATAATAGATTTACCAGAAACATTATCTGCATTTAGCAATTGGTTAATACTATTTTACGATACAAGCCAATTTGACTGCAGTATAATCTCAGCTCCAGCATTGTAAAAGGTTGAACCTTCGTGTCGTGAAAATCCATTTAAATTATTAGGGCTATAACCGTATAGTGTATATGACTTTTGTTTTTATTGTAGACATAAAAAAATTACCATTATATATTTTTTGTTACCAAAAGAAGCTACTTTGTTGCTTGTTAAACTATTATTGAGATGTATGTGATGCTGTTATTTAAGTGTAAAGATATTTCAATCTTTTGATAAACTTCTTGTATTAGCTAATTATTTTGTAAAATCTTATCAATGAGGTTCTTAGCACAATACGTTACAAACAATCGCCATATCACATTTAAATCATAAATACTTTAATATTTGGGAACTAGCCGCCACATACCAAAATAACATGTTTTTTATGTAATTGTAACGATTTCTTGAAAAAACTAAAACGGGTTGGGGCCATAAAATTATACAATATAAATAAAAGTTATATTCGCCAATACTACGAGGAAAGGTACTAAAATAACTCATTTGTGTTTACAAAAGATGGAATCTCAAGCCAGTGGTATAATTTGGATTGTTTAACCCGTATCAGATATCTGCAACCCCCTATAATGTTTGTTGAGGGACAGATAACTTTTAGATTTGCATAATTTTCACCGATAAAGTGTGAGCCTATAGATATTACTTTTGTAACTTACCGAGAATAATACTTACTTTTGTAACTTAAGACCAAATACCAAAATATGTATTTAGAGCCATTTAATTCTTGTAATTATCCGTAATTCAAACTATAACCTTCTAACTTTTTGTAATTTAAAATAAATTTTATATAACTTTTGCTCATTAATGAAACGCAACTTATTGCCAATATAACATGCTTTTGATAGTTCACGTGTAAAATGTTCAAATAAAACAGTTTCATACATTAGTAGCGAAAACGCCAATATCCTTTAACATTTAATCTCATTTATCTGTATATTTATTTCGAACTGTTAACAAAAACGTGTGTTACCAACCAACTTCTTAGGACTATTATTAAAATATCAGCACTTTACTTATTTATTTATTTTTGGAGTTCCGTATCTAAAAAGGAAAATACGAAATCCTTATGAGACCACTTTGTTGCCTGTCTGTCCGTCTGTAAAGAGTATTTGTCTGAAATATCGATCGCGAGCATGTATCAATCCTAATTATATCAATTATTCAAATCTATAGTGCCTCGGAGCTCAAAAAAATTAAGCTTCTAAATCAACGCAATCAAAGGAGCGTTTATGCCTCATTTTAGCTGCGTTTTATATGAAAATCGCTGCATATCCAAGACCTATAGAATAACTCCCGTAGATCAACCATTATGAAATTTGTCAAGAAATGAGAATTTCCAGTAAAACAAAGGAGGAAAAATATTATATAAAATATAACAGATATTTTAGAGAAAAAAAAAACATTATAAACTTATAACTGTTATTAATTTCATATAAAATAAATGCAAACGTCCGCAAACTTAAGTTTGTCAACTTTTATAAATTGTACTTCCTGTTGACATAATAGTTTTTAAATAGGTGCGGAACCCTCGGTATCAGAGTACGGCTAGCAGTCGACCGGTTTTTTTATTTTATTACAAACGCGATTGACTCTCAAAGTAATATAAAAGTCAAAAATTATGATGCATGAAATTAGGTATAATAAAATTTTCCCCCAAATTTCTGAAATGGTTATGAACAATGACGTGATCAAAAATATTCCTGGCACATTTATAAGGAGTTCCTCTTGACGTGGAATTATTGGGCTGATCAAGCCTTATTCGTATCGCGGGTATTGTCCTGATGTTTTGTTCAGATAATTTTATACCATAATGGGGGACTTAGGGTGCCATTATAGTGGATGTTGTCACTAGGGAAGTTAAAAACGCTCATTTCAATATACCGTATTATAGAAAGTTAGGTTAAGACTAAAGTATTTGGAAGTATATTGCTTTTTAAATTCTTCAAAAAAAAATACAGTCGAATTGATAACCTCCTTTTCGTACAGAAGTCGGTTAAAAAAACATAAACACACATCGCTTTTGTATATATATTTTTTATTTTTGTTGATTTTTGCAATAATCTTTCTTATTCAATTAAGTTGAAATTTAAGTTGTTGATATTAGTTTTAACACCTTCATCAGTGCTCCAAGTGACAGATTTAATGTTATATTGGTTAATAAGAATTCAGTAATTACGTATACGGCTCCAATTTCATATACTCATAATCTTGTTTTACGTTCAATATTTATTATTGAAATAACCTCCAGCATCGCAACTATTGCCGAAAATACCGGATAATACAAACGGAAACATCCTGATGAAGTCAGAGCCTATCACAATAAGTGTCTGTCATAAATTTTATAACACACAAAAATAGCCTTTTGTCATAAATTTTGTTCAAATGACATTTATATCCAAGAAAATAAGCTATAAATTGTGATCCTTTATAAGGAACAATCATAATAAATGTGTCTGTGAAAGTTTCATGTCCTTCCACATAAGCACCTTGAAGAAATCGCGATACGTTATGCTCATAAAAAATGGTATTCGTCCATTATTAGTCTTTTTTTTTACCTAGTGTCTACTACACTAGTGTCTACGTAGAAGTGCATTCGAGTTGAGGAAAATTTAACTTCTAGAAGGTATATCATATCGGTGTCGTATATATATAAGCGATTTCTTGTTCAAAAATATTAGGTTCTATATTCAACCGCTATATTATCCATCAAAAATAATTGTAACAAGCGTATAAGAATTTCGACGTAGCTTGATGAGAGCGTATGGTCTCATAGAAATTAATTCAGCTGTTCCGGAGATTAGCCCGAACAAAAAGAAAGACATACTGACTTTAGATAGCACTTTTTAAAATAGTTTGTTTACTTTTTGGTATCGTGTAAATAGCTATTTAAAGTATATATAGCTTATGTATTTGAAAAACAGCTGTATTTAGGAGAATAATAACTGAAATAAAAAATAAAAAAAAAACTCGTTTAATTTTTATAATAATTTATTATAGCTCATAACTCGTGGTTATATGAAGAACAAGTTAGGCATGAAATAATTGACATTTTACCATTCCTATAAAGAATGTTAATTAAAAATTTTATAGCAAATTATAACTTTGAAAAAAATCATGAAAAATTCATATCATATTTCTAAAACCTGTTAATATAAGGGAATTATTTTTCACATGTCTTGTATCAAATTACAGCTTACCATATAGTCGTAGGTTTTAATTTGGTAGGTACAATATAATGGTTTACAATAATTGAAGTGATTTTAAGTTCGTTTAGTAATTTTTCTTAAATGATTTGACAGTTGTAGTATATAATTAGTTTCGTTAAAAAAGGCACTAGCAATATCTTCCTTTTTTAAAACATAACATTTTAAAGAAATATTTCTTTTCTTAAGTATAAATCGAGCGACTAAAATTACGACTTAATCTGAGGGTACGCAATTTAGTCCAACGTTGACTACTTGCATTGGATTGGTGATCATATTTACATATAAGAATATAATAGAGGCTTTGCAGTAACTTTCATAGTTTATTTACTACAAATTTAACGATAACTACAACAAAAAAATAATTATATATTTGCCAAATATAATATTACCAAACATTTTTTTTCGTTTTGTATGAAAATCAATAGATAAACGAGGCCAGTCGAATCAATATAAAAATGGGAAACGGAGTGTCTAGGTTCCCTCTGACTGAAGCTGAAAAAATAGATAAAAAAGAATGAAAGCTTACCGAGATATAATTAAGCGACCAAAACAATTCATTCTTTAGCTTATCCCCAGACACTTATTACACAGGCAACATTTTTCACACAAAACTTTTTGAGATAAAAGGAAAATGTGAAAAGTTGTTTCAAAAAAGTTTGTCCTTTTATGTAAATAGATTTTACAGTTGATCACGAAAATTGTATATGTCGCCGCGACCCTTATTGTGGGTATATAATTATATTGTCGATATACTTATTTAAATTCCTTTTACTAACAATGATTTCATTGTAATGTAGTTACTTTGAATTCTACTATTTTATGCCATTATTATAAGTTTAATTATGTTTTTAAATATTACGTTGAATTTAGAAATAAATAAGAGTGAATAAAATACTGTGAATATTAAATTATGAATTAATAGTTTTGTATTTGTCACCTACAGATCACCCCACTTTAGGCGCGTTATCGCTTGCCATAGACTATGAATCATGGTTAACGTTATATAAAGGGCCGCACGGGCATGGTACGCTCGGTCGAGGCTCTACCACGGCTCGGAGCACTACTTGTGCTCCACCGCTGGCTAACCTCGACCATCTTAATTATAAATGTAGTTCAGACTTATTTATAATTATCTACTTGGAGTTGAGGCTCTGGTGTGGTCAGATGCGCTACTCGTGCTCTGCCACATAACCTCGACTATTCGGATAATTGATTATTTAGTTAATCAATTATTATTGTAGTTACGAATGTCGTTAAGACCTATTTGTAGCTATACTGGGCTGGAGCAGTGAAAGGCGAGCGTTAGTTACTGTAAAGGGGCCCCTGAAGCCTACAATTGTGGTCACAAGTCCACGGCACTGCTCCGAGCTTCACACATCATTTAAAGAGTAAGATAACATCACATTATTTATTTACCCACCTATATTGCTATTTATTACACCTACAATTATAACCCTTCATAATTAGTTTACTTTGAAATCGTTCAGTTAAGCTTTCAGTTATTATTTGGATTATTTATTTACTCAAGATTTATTTATTTGTTCACTTCACTATTTATGTTAAAATCACCTTGCTAAAAGTATTTGTACATGTGTTATGTGTTCACATACGAGTGGAACCAAAGGCCAGGACATGGTCGGAGGTTCTACTCGTTTATTTTTTATGCCTATTACCCCCCTGCTCCGACATATA